>JAYKAV010001112.1:6593889-6651476 GCA_035582835.1 Phoebastria nigripes | reverse complement strand
TATCAAAATGTTCCCAGGCACAGCACAGTAAGATGATAAGCAGTACAGCAGTACAGCAAGCAGTGAAAGCAAAAAGCAGCCACTAACTTAGCACTARATTCTAATATACAGTAAGGCAAGCAAGCCCCATGGCAAGCACAGAAAACTGTCAATTAATAGCTAAACAGCAATAACAGCTRTCAATTTGAYCTAGCACATTCCAGTCAAACCTGTCGTTATCTTGAACCCTTCAAGCCCCATGTTGGGCGCCAAAAAAGGATTGTTGTGGTTTAACCCCCGCCAGCAACCAAGCCCCACACAGCTGCTCGCTCACTCCCCATGGGTGGGATGGGGGAGAGAATCAGAAGAGTAAAAGTGAGAAAACTCATGGGTTGAGATAAAGACAGTTTAATAGGGAAAGCAAAAGCCGCACGCGCAAGCAAAGCAAAACAAGGAATTCATTCGCCGCTTCCCATCGGCAGGCAGGTGTTCAGCCATCTCCAGGAAAGCAGGGCTCCATCACGCGTAACGGTTACTTGGGAAGACAAATGCCATCACTCCGAATGTCCCCCTTCCTCCTTCTTCCCCCAGCTTTATATACTGAGCATGACATCATACGGTATGGAATTTCCCTTTGGTCAGCTAGGGTCAGCTGTCCCAGCCGCATCCCCTCCCAACTTCTTGTGCACCCCCAGCCTACTCACTGGTGGGGTGGGGTGAGAAGCAGAAAATGCCTTGGCTCTGTGTAAGCACTGCTCAGCAATAGCTAAAACATCCCTGTGTTATCAACACTGTTTTCAGCACAAATCCAGAACATAGCCCCATACTAGCTACTATGAAGAAAATTAACTCTATCCCAGCCAAAATCAGCACAATGTAGCATATAGTCTTAAAGTCACAGCAGATACAGCAGGGCGCTTTTTCACCACTCGTATCTTGCACTTAATGCACACAGAGTTAGTGGAAAATTCTTCAGAATCATGATAAGTGTTGTTGTGAAGAAGCTTTTTGTAGAAAACAGCACTGTGCTCTGAAAGCCTCACAGGGCAGGACTGTCTTGGGAAGAGACAGATCCCAGCAAGTAGTGTGTCCTGTGGTCCTAATACCTGTGCTGACACAGTGTCTCCTGGGCAGCTGTGGGTGAGAAGCCAGATATCCATGCCCCTGTGCTGAGGAGCAAATGCCTGAGCATGCCCTGGTACTTTTGGTCAAAGTAACAGTAAAATTGAAGTCCATGGCCCTTCCACTCCAGTTATGACAGCCTCTGGTTTGAATGTCTTTTCAGAAGGGGTCTCCATGAGGACTTTTTCCTCACCAAACATGGAAGGAGAAAATAGCTTTTAGTGAAAAATAATTATGATTTTGTCAATATGTGTCTCAGCACTTATCCTTGCTGGTCACCATAAGCAGGGCAGTAGTTACAGGTTGCCTCCCCTCTTTCTTTTTCCTCCTCTCCAAAAGTCATTGTGCAGTGTGACGTGATGACACAACTCTTGATCTCCTGAGAGGAGAGGAGTCATACTGCTACCTCATCTAATACCTTCACTATCCCCTGTCCTGACTGTGGCTGCATTTATCCCCACTATGATTTCAGGTTAAACAAACAGAATTGTCTAAAACCCCTTTGAAGACTGGCTTACCTATTCTAATGGAGAATGTAAGGAAAGCATCTGCCTACAGGGCCAAGTGCACAACAAAACCGTAAGGGTATGTCTGTTAATTTAAAGCAATGAACAAAAATGYTTGGATGATAGAGAGAGAGAGCACACAGAACAATACTAAAATTATCAGTGGTCTGCTTTCAACTAGATGACTGTCTGCAGTGCTGGTAACAATTTGCATGCAAAAATGGATAGCAAAATAGAGTTCAGAAATGAACATCAAAAACAATTAGAGGTTCAGAAGCTTTCTCTATGAGCAAGTATTGAAAACATTGGAACTTACTAGAAATGTGAGAAATCAAAGGAGACCAGATAAAGGTGACTAATGTAATAAATGATATCAAGAAAATAAATCAGGAGCTCTCATTTAGTGTTTACAATAAAAGAACAAGAGGCATTCAGTGAAAGACACCAGATCTAACACCTATTAAAGAAAATACCTTTTCTTTATTACCTTGTGAAAATCACTGTAACCAAATGTTACTGAGGCCAAGGGCTTAGCAGGATTCCAAGAAGAGGTAGATGTCGTATGGGAACACCTGCAGCAATGTTAGCTAGGAAGGCTCATTTTTGAAGGAAGGTAAGCCTTTCACTCTTCATGACTTAAATAAAGCCACGGGAAGAAACTTTTCACTTTGTGATGACAATTATTTAATTGAAAAATCTCCTACAATTTCTCCCAAAGGACTCTGTGTTGCTCCTTATGGTCTGACATGGGTGGTACTCTCATGTTTCTATGGAACAAATTTGCCATGGAGTTAGCTGTTCACTGAGTGATCAGGCTAATGTGTCTTAAGAAGTTATCACCTCTCAGATGGGAGTTACTGACCTTCAGGTCACATTCAGTAACTAAACTTTGTGTGCTCCTAGTCCAGCACAAAATGTGGTTTAAGAGAACCAATTTTCGTGTTACATTTCAGCAAACCTAGGGACAGGGCTAGTCTGTCTTGCAAGTTACTTCACTCAGATGAGTGTCAGCAACTTTCCCACGCCAATCGAGAAGTGCAAAGCTATTTGACCCTCCTCCCCTCCTTTCAAAACTACCTTTTTTCCCCAGTGGTTTATCAGTTTAAAAGTACTGAATCCTAACTCTGAATAATTCTGAGTTAAAAAATCAAATGCAGACTTGTTAATAATATAGATATGCTCACAGATATGTATGTAGCTATGTTTATACAACTGTGTATTCATACATATATATATATGTGTGCATGTGCATATATATACACACATATTTACACACAGAAGATGTATCTTCAAAAGTTTACTTTCTCTCTAATTTCTTGTGGGCCGTTAATAAATACCATGAATTTATATTATATTTCAACATCATCAATATGAAAAGTCACCTTATGATCCATTGACTTTATTAAGCAACTCCTCTGAACACAGGACTGCAGCTGTCAAGTGTGGTTTTATAGCAGTAGGGTGTGCAACCTGAATTCAGCAATCTTTTTAAAAAATAAGCCTGTCCCAGAGGAAGCAATTCTTTCTCTTGCAAAATCAGCAGTGTCAAGGAACAAACGTTGTCAGGTGACAGTTACATAGCTTATTTGTTATGTGGTTTATTTTGAATGCTTGTCTTTTTATTTTTTTATTTCTCTGAGGTAAGTCACTACACGCTGGCTGAGACAGGAAAACTGGGCTTTTTGGATTAATAGTATAATAATAAACCTCCTTTTTTCCATTTTTTTAATCTGCACACAATTACCTACAGAATTTGTACAACCAATAATACCCAGAAAAAATGCCACACTTATCAAGTCATAAATACATGGAAGGAGATTCCTTGTTTTGAGTTCATTTTGGGTTCAAGTCCTTATTTCCTAGGTGGATGGAATTCAATGAGACCTAAAAAAAAAAAAGGTTGCTACTAAAACAAACAAGCCTCAAGAAACAAAACAGTTTAACATTTAATCTCTCTTACCATAGCAAAGACACATGCCCAGAGTGCCTATGTCTCCCTTCTAACAATGCAAGGAGGTCTCGAAGGATGTTTACCATCCCCAGGAATACAGAGCGAGAAAAGATGTTGTGTGTTCTCTCTGCTCAGAGAAACTATGACTTGAGACTGAGATAATGACAGTCTGGGTCATTTTGAAGGCAAATGCGAGCAGGAAAGCTTAGAGATTTAGGCAAGTACGGTGTTAAACTTTTTCTGGAACCCAGACAGAGGACGCTGGATAGGGCAAGTGTGCTGTGGAAGAGGGCAGTCTCAGGGGGCTCTTTGTGGAGAAGGAGCTGTGACCCCTGGCAGGGCTGTGTGACCTGTGGGCACTCCTGGCAGGGAATCTGAGTGAGCGCAGGGAGGCCAAGGAGCAGGGGTGCCTGAGGAGCAGGGTGCTGAGGAGCAGGGAGGCCAAGGGGCAGGGGTACCTGCGGAGCTGCAGCCCTTGGGCCAGAGGGGTGATTACACAGCAGGAGGCTGGTGTCCTGCTGTCCCCCGGCCTTCTTGTGAACAAAAGGCCAGCGAGGGCCGGGAGGAGACCGCTGGGGCCCAGCGTGTTGCCTTTCACCTCCACATAAGCAAACGCGTGGTGACTTGTCGGTGCCGGGGTGACACCTGGTGCAGGCTGTGAGGGGCCGCTGGCTCAGCATGGCCGCCCCCCSCCTCTTGCCCAGGCGCTGAGGGTGTCCCTGCACAGGCTGGGCTGGGCTGGGCGGCCTTGCTGCCCCCTGCCCCGTGCGTCCCCCAGGGGACAGCTGCTGCGGCTGCAGAAGATCTTGAGTCCTCTCGGGCCAGGAGCCAGGCAGGTATCGGGGCGGCTGCCCCCATGCCCTGCTCCTGCCAGCTCTCTGCTGGCCCGCTCACCCACCCGGCAAGAGACTGCGGCTTCTGCTTGTCACCTCATACACCTGCTCTCCCCTGCTCAGGCAGAGCCTGATACGTCAGATATGGTCTGGGCTGTTGTTTGTTTTTTGATTTTTAGCCTTTTTTTTTTTTTTTTGTAAAACTGTTCAATGCGTTCTGTTCCCTCTTTCTGTTTCCTGTTATAAAATATGACTTTGTGAATTGGTATGCACTATTTTTTTAAAATCACCATTCTCTATTTTCTCTGCACCCACATCCCTCCCTTTCCTCTCAAAGTGAAAAAAAAAATCAGGCCAAGTTCTCACCTCTCAATCGTGTTTTATCAATTTCAAGTGTGTAGCATAGAGAATAACGGAGTGGCCGTGCAGTTTTCTAGCTTGAATTTACATGTGTGCAGGCAGCACACCACACCAGATACCCAACAGTGGGGTGTTGTGCATTACCTTCTGCACGAGCACCCTAAAGCCTGATTTTTAATGGCCAAGGCTACTTTAAAAGCTTTCCAAAAACCAAAAGTATCTCTGAGCATCACAGTCCAGCTGACAGGGTGGATTTTCATAAGGCTCTGAACATCAATTCAGTGCTGAATTTAATAATATGTACACATAGAATGACTGTGTGTTGGGGATGTTGGTAGACCAAAAGCAAAAAGACAACTGTGGTGATTACCCTCAGCCCCAGTAGATCGGGTCATTGTGGAGTCATGCTGGATGCTTCTGAAGTGATACAAAAATACAAACAGCACAACAGATTTGAACTATTGAAGTTCCTGATCTTGCTTCCCATGAAATTAATGAGATAATAGCTAGACAATACAGGAGAAACAAGATTAGGACCTAGGAAAAGGAAAGAAAAAAAGAAAAAATAAGCATTGGCACAATCCTGGGTGCTTTATCAGAACATAGGTCAATGAGGACTGAGGGCGTTTTCAGGTAATTTCTTTTCTGAAGAGGTTCAGGGTTTCTCAGGTGTAGGAATGTGAAGATTACCATGTTAGAGCTGAATTTGGACTCTTCTGGTGGCCAGTGCTGAACAGTAGTGATGAAGAAGGGTGCATACAAATCTACAAGTGTTCAGACCCCTTGATACATGGGAAATTTTTTTTTTTACTGTATTTTTATACTTCTTTTTTTCACTACCGGTACCAGTATTTTTTACTGGTTTGTGACCCAGAACATAAAGGTTTACAGCCTTTTCCCTTTGCTCACTTCTTTTAATAATTCTGCTTTTTTTTTTTTTCAGGTAAAGGCCACGTCAGTGGAATGCATGACCACACAGTGTGAGCTAAGTTTATCATGACAAAAGATGCATCAGTTTGAAATATTAACCCAGCACTGCCTTGGAGGCAATGAATAATTAGTATAACCTGGCAATGAACAATATAAACTTAACCACAGAGATGGTTGGTGTTATCATCTTCTGTTTTTATAATGCAGTAAGGACACCAGGTTATCATGATTATAGCAGCTGGAGAGTTTGTAGAATGAGCTCATGTATAAAAAGTTGCTCAAAAACACTGTGAACATTTATGAGGCTCATTATTTATCATTAATTATTTAACTGCAGGTCCCCATGTGGGCAGTGAAATCCTGCTGATTTACTACTTATCAGGAATAAATTACCGCTTACAACTTGGGGTTTTCATGATTTTCCTTTTGTCATCATAAATAAACTTAACTAATAAGACTGTTTCCTTCTCCCTATTAAACTGACTGCTGGCAAGAGGTTTTTTGGCTAGTGACCTAATATGAGACAAAATATAGGATAAGTGAAAAGCTGTGTATTTTTATGAAGTCTCAAATTGTTTGCAATAGATCTGAGAACTCAGCAAGGGATCAGTATTTGCTTACATTTGCAGCTTATTTGTACAGGACCAGATTTTTGAAACTGCTCAGCAGCCACAATTAAAGCCAGATTTTTTTCTGAGGAACAGTTTCAAATTTGCCAGCTAACTGAAGTTATTTTAGTACCTAAATGAGGACCAATAGCTAAATCCCCATTTCGGCACCACTCTGATCCTCAAAAACCCAGCTCAGCTGCTGTCTAACCCTTTAGGTGCCTCTGTTGCTTCCAGCAAAGTCACTAAAGATGCCCGTATTTCTACTGGGGAGCACATATAGAAGTAAATCCTAATATCCTGAGACAGCTTTCAGCCCTTCTTCATGCTTCAGCCTCAGCACGATTTGAAACCCACATAGTCTTCAGTGCATCTTTTGGCAAGTTTCCTGACAAGGAAGGCATAACCTGATGGACGACAGCATTCTACAGTACTACACCTCAGACAACCGGCACCCAGAGATACGCAGATGATTTGCCCATTTGCACACATGCGTGCATGCATGTGTGCGCATAGAAATTTGGTTTATCCCAAAGCCCAGAAGATGGTACACTCTGCAGCCAAGAAGGCAGGTCTGTTTTGTTTAATTTGGCCTGGATGCTTCAGTACTCAGCTCAGGGCTGAACCCCGTCAGGACTTGCATCCTACCCTGTAAGCACACCTGCGTTGCAGTAGAAGTGCCGCTATGGCTATTAACATATCTATACACCTGGCTGCAAACCTCTGTTAACCCAGGAGGGTGTTTGAACAACCAAAACACACCTAAATCTCTGACCCTTTTCAGACAAGTTGACTAATATGACTAAGACCACCTGTGATGGGCTTTTCGATATGTGAAGTAGGCAGGTTTTATAAAAAGGTTCAATTTTGTTTCTATAGAAGAAGGGTATGGTTTATCTGATCCACATGTGTTTAAAAATGTGGTACCATCTACATTTATTTCCTTTTTTTAATGTGTATATATATATGCAAAGAACRTATACACACAATATACACAGTATACATACACTTTCACATGTATGTATTATATTGTATATGTATATATACATTTTATATTTTTAACTTATTTATACATACACAGACACAGATACACACATATTTATAGTAGTGATTAAAATGAGGTAGTATATGGTTCTATGCCATTCTGGTCCCTCAGATTTCAAGCTTTTTCAGGCATGGGTGGAATACATTTTGTATTCTATTCCAGATTTTCATGTATGACTTCACAACTTCTGTGTCAACTACTTCCTATCCTGATGTAATGTTCAAAAAACTTAGGTCACAAACTCATCTCAGGGAACTTCTCATATCATCTAAAACTTAAAAAATCAAGGAGTAAAACAGATGTTGCATTTTAATATTGTTATTCACATATAAATTTAAAAAGGTGTTTTTTCAGTTTAATAGATGTTGTTAATAATAAATCAAATATTCTCCAGCTGACTCAGTGGCATGTTACAACACTAAGGAATGAAATACCAACTCTGCAGAAATTAGTGCCTATTTATCTAGGATAATKTACAGGATACTTGTAAGCTATGTTGTTCAGAACATTGTTTTTTCATTTGTCGATGGTGTTTTTAAATCTAATTTAATTATATACCTGTAGGAGGAAGTGGCACGATTTAGGTAATTGCACTAAAAATGTTGTGCTTGGGACTAATTATGTGTATACAATTGTATGCTGGTTTGGGGCTTCCTGAAAAATGCGCCCATAATGTTTTACTAGGCTCATCTCTCAAAATATAGTTGGTAGTATTATCTCAAAGGAAAAAACATGTTCGCCACATTGTACTGGAAGACAAGATTTTTACAAGCAGCCTTTAATACAGCATTTGTGATAATACTATTGTTGAATTGAATCTATTTTTTTGCTGTTGATCAGAAAGTTTTGGGCCCCCCCCTTTCTTCTGCTAAATTCAAAATGCATACACAGCTAAGGGGAAGCATAACCTGATATATGTGACTTTAGCCACTTGTAAATGCAGCGGTTTTAGCCTTTTCTGTACTCACATGCATGCTGATGTGGGTATGTCTTTCTTATTACCTGTGAAGACACACACAGACCATCCCTGTAGAGTTTCTCCTCCCACCACAGTCAAATTGATGTGAAAGGTCTTGCCAGTGGGTTATTTAAATCCTGATATTCTGTTCTTGCTTGTCAAGAATGCTGGGTATAAATCTCTTGGCACTTATCTTTCTACCCTGCCCACTAACATTTTCTACTACTTCTGTCTGTCCTCATGACATTTCCTGGAGAGCTTAAACTGAGAGTGCTAATTATTAATTTAGGGCTAGATTCTGGCTCCTACAGCCAGAGGCATGCTGGAGGGAATGCAAAGGGACTCCAAATTGTTATATGCATGTTCCTTACCAGAGAGATCCTCGCACATCCACTCCTTGGCTCATATTAGGAAACACTCATGATTCTTTTTAATCAAACCTGTCCACTTCAGTTATGAGTTCAGATTACAAATGAAAAAACAGACTGTTAAAGTTTGAAATGATTTTTTTCAAACACGTAAGTACATTTGCTCAGTTTGAACAATGGATTGCATTAATCACTGGTGGTTTTTTTTCACATCACGGATTTGGCTCTAGGAAAAAAATGTTTCATCATCTTGAAGCCCGGTAAGGCTCAGTGTTATTATGTCAGTTTAACAGGTTAACTGAGGCATAAAGGTGAAGTGACTTGCCTAAGGTCATGCAATAGATCAGTGGCAGAGCTGTGAATCAAGTACAGGGTCATTTAAAACTCTGCAAAATGCCTTGCTCCATAAGAATTTCTTCCTCCCTCTTGTCAAGTATAAATAGTTTAGGCTTTCTTTGGCAGGCCGAAAGCCCTCTACTCTTTCTCTTAATGTATTCCCAAGATAAAGTATATTCACTGGCCTGACTTGTAACAGGAAAACTTTCAGGCCAAACAGAAAGAGACTGTTTTGTTCAAAGTACTCCTTGAATTTCCTGCAACTTCACCATGGATTGACTTACAAACCTTCTTATTTGTTAGGCAGTCAGTTCCTCTTATTTCCCTTGTCTTCAAGTCTCTTCCTCCAGCGGTGTCCCTTCCTACTTTTCTGCTGTATCAATTACTCCTTCCATTGGCAATTTTTCCCCTAATTGTCTCTTATCTTCTTTTCCAGCCACACCCTTCATGCATGTTTTGGCAAATCAGAGGTTCTGGTTATGCACAGCTTATGAATTGTGAGAAAATAATCCCCCAAAACATATAAAGAAGCCCTCTGTCTTTTACCATCTTCCCCTTTGTATTTTTCTCAAGAGCACCCTGTGAAAAGGTGCCTGCTCAAGAGTTGTTTGAGAGAGTGAAGATTAAGAGAGAATGAAGAATCTACAGCTGAATGCTGTAGATTTTATAATAGCTAAAATGTCAAATGTTTATACAGTTGTATATATTTCACTGTATTCTCTTTTCTCCCTGCCATATGAAAAAGCCAGGGACCTGATGTCTGCATAGCACTCACTGATATTTTTTTAAATTTAAGATAAATATTAAAAAAAAAAAAATTGTTACTGTTCAGTGACACATAAGGGGAAAGTGGTTTTGCTTAAAAGTTGGTGCCATAAAGTGGAACAGTATGTGAATGTGTCATCTTTTAACAGAAAATGGATCCTTATATGACAGAGAGAAGAAATAGCGAGGAGTCTAATCCAACATATAGTCATCGCTATGAATTAATGGCATCATGATGGTGTGGTGGGTTTTTTTTCTCATTGGGAGAGAAAGGTGTATAAACAAAGCCTCAGGGAGGTCAAGTAAATATAAAGCGAGTCCCAGAGATGCCCACTTTTCTCTCAGCCCCCCTATCCCTGTGCGAGGCCAGGCTGGTGGGTTAGGGGCACCTGAGAACGCCAGGCTCCACCAGAGCAGTTTTGATGAAGAGATCTGGGTTACTTGAATGGCGAGTGTGTGTCTGGGTTGGAGGGATTAGTAGATAGAAGGAAGGAGCTAGAAGGAAGGTTTGATTATCTCTTCTCTTTGAGGAAGCACAGCCAAATTTCAATTTTGGTTTGGAATCTGGGGATCATTTTGTTTGTTTTGTGGTTTCTGACTGCTCCGGCAGAAACTTTGAGTGAAATACTTTGGGTTTGTTTTATTTTTGTCAGCACAATCTGACATTTTATTTTCACCCCTGCTGTATTATCAAGCATGTATTTATCTCTCCAGGACTAGTCTATTGTAATGATTGTATCTTAGACCATTGAAAATTAAAGCACTGCAGAATGTTGCTACCTGGGACTTACACAGATAGCAACAAAGCAAATGGTTTGTATTTAATGGTGTTGACTTGAAGCTATAAAGTCCTTAGTATTTTGAAGCCTTCTTCAGAGACTACATCTCTCCTACTGAGAAAAAGCCACAGTTATGGACAGCAGAACTGCTTAAACTGTCATTCCTCTGGTATTAATATAACTGGGCATTTTCACAGACATTTTTTTATGGGGAATTATTGACCATGGAAATTTGCCAAAACAGGTGAATGACAGAATACATTTCTTCATGCACTGGTGAAAAAAAAGAACACCTGTGGAAAAGAGCTGATTATTCTGTTTCTCCATGTGTGATTTGTATATATATAGAGAGAGAGTGCTGGCAAAGAACAGGAAGTATTTTTTCAGGTGCTTAATACATCACAGAAATAAAAAACTGAGGAAATTACTCACATTAGTAGGCTTTTGCATGCTTGGTGCCACATGCTTAACTATGCTTAAAGTTTTTTATTCTCAAGCAACCAAAGAATGACATTTATATTACTCCTTTTGATAACATTATAAAGTTGTCCTTCCTTCTCCTTCTTTCAGGCCAAGCCTTACACGATTATTGTCAATGAAACACTAATGAAACTGTAATCTGTTATTCTGTGTGTTTGGTTTGTATCAAAAGCTGCTATTGATGGAAGGTGTTTAGAAATGTCTATGCCTGCTGAATAGGTTTGCATGAAAATGCCCCTTTCAGCAGACAAAGGGAAAGCAATTGGACCACTCTGCAGGTACTCCAAAAGCCTCAGCCTTGGCTGAAACACAAATTAGATGCCATCATTGGGAAGGTGCTCTAGGTGTGGATACAGTCAACAGCAACCTTTACAAGCCCCATATAAAAAACTGTGCTGTTGTACAAAATGTGCCCCCATTATTTGGCGTTTTGAAAGAAGTTTTATTTTTCCTAAGCTATATCAACAGAGCCAGCGATTCAGAGCTCAACTAATCCTTATTTTAATGTTTATGGGGCTCCTGGGTGCCAACATTTTTTAGTTCTAATGTTCAATATTTATTCATGTTGCTTAATCACTGAGGAAATTCCCATTAGAGGGGGAGGCAAAAAACCTGTTAGATCATTTTGGTCTAAACTTCAGCACTCTGAGAATCATTTCTAAAGCTGGTAGTCTATGGACAGGCGTTCTCTGATATGATATGTTYGATTCCACCTGCATTTTAAGAAATACTTACTCATTGGCCAGATTATCATTAAATCTTGCASGGGGTGTACAGGGTAAAACTACCTGAGTTTTCAGGAACCATAATGAGTCAAAAAATATMTTTGGAGGAAACTAGTTCTTTGAAAATTCAAGCTGAATTAGAAAAACATAACACCTACCAAAAATTATGAAAAAAGTTCAGAATATTGACTACTTCATAGCTTCTTACAAAACCACTGAACATTTTAAGCTGATTACATTTCCCCCCAAATGAAGTGAAATATCTTTTTTTTTGACAAGAAAACTTACTAAAATTAAAACTTGGGCTGACCTAAGACAGGTGTTCAGTTTTGATTTAGCAATTTAACCACCAAAGTGAAAATAATAATTTATTCTCATGGCTTTAAAACCTCTCATTTTTGCACTGCTCTCCAATGTTCCTTAGAATAGCCCTTTGCCTCATGTGAGATACCTTGTAGCATAACAATCAAATATAAAAATTAATGCTCAGTTTTCATGCTTTAGTTCCATTCCTAATGATAAAGTTCTCCAGATGTGAAATGGAGACAAGCCGCTATTTGTACCAGAACTTYAATTTCTCATGCAGAGGGACTGACAAGTGTCTCTGTCTGAAATCCCAGATGGTTTCTCTGGAGCTATGACTTGCACTAAGCTTAAACAAGAGGAAAGCAGAAGAAAAGTTTAAATTGCAGGGTTTTTTATTCCCAGTGGAATAACTGTAATAGAAATAGTAACAATGATAAATTAGATCTCTTAGTGCCATGTTGGGCATTGGCTGAACTTATCCTCTAGAGATGCCAGTTACAGTATGGTATTTACATCATGTTGTAGTGCAGAAAGAAGTTGATACATTTTCTTTAGAAACTAAGTTCTTTTCAACATACCTATATATGTTATTGATATCTTTTTCTCAGACATCTTCCCAGATTAGTCCGTGGTGGGGCCTAACCTGCAAAGGCCTCATTATTAAAGACTCATTACTGCTATGCCTGGAACCCTCTTCCCCATCTCTTTTTACTGAGATATCCCTATTCACTACTTGAGAGCTCAAGCTTTCTTCCAAGCCAGAGCTTTACACCTGTCAGCTAGATCCACTTGAGGGTAGACCTCACTCTCTACCAGCCTTCCTTACTCCATCCCAGCTTTGCTTTTTCTTCATTCTTGTTATGACATTACTGATGAGTCTCTTTGTAACTAGTTCTTCTAAATGGTACTCAAGGTAAATTGTGAAGTATCCCCCATTATACTGATCTAAAGAGAGGTAGATGGTGTTGCTGCCCTTATGATGGTTCAGTAGGTTTTCTTTTACTTTCAGCCCCCTGTACTTTCCTGGGAGTGGAGCAGGAAGAAGAGCTGAGTCCTTCATATGTCCCTAGGTTGAGTGGTGACTGCTCCTTACAGGTCCCCATATTCTTTGGCTGCCATTTTAGAAATTTCTCCTTGTGGTTTTTATTGTAAGGGAAATCTGTTGCAAAGGGATTAGTGAAGGATTTGCGTGGGATAGGAAGAGGGGGAGAATAAACTGGTTTCCTTATCTTACAAAAAGCAGGTCAGGTGCAGTGAAGCAATAGTCTGGAATTTCCAAAAGGAAGGTAGAGTAAGGAGTAGTCCTTTTCTGTGTGTCATGGTTTAACCCCAGTTGGCAACTAAGTACCACACAACCGCTCACTCACCCTCCCCTCTCCCCGGTGGGATGGGGAAGAGAATCGGAAAAAAACAGTAAAATCTGGGGGTTGAGATAAAGACAGTTTAATAGGACAGCAAAGGAAGAGAAAATAATAATAATAATAATAATAATAATAATAATGATAAAAGAATATACAAAACAAGTAATGCACAATGCAATTGCTCACCACCTGCTGACCGATGCCAAGCCCGTTCTTGAGCAGTGATCGCTGTCCCCCCAGGCAACTGCCCCCAATTCATATACTGAGCATGACATCATATCATATGGAATATCTCTTTGGTCAGTTTGGGTCAGCTGTCCTGGCTATGCATCCTCCCAGCTTCTTGTGCACCTGGCAGAGCATGGGAAGCTGAAAAGTCCTTGACTAGTGTAAGCACTACTTAGCAACAACTAAAATATCAGTGTGTTATTAACATTATTCTTATACTAAATCCAAACCACAGCACTATACCAACTACTAGGAAGAAAATTAACTCTATCCCAGCTGAAACCAGGATACTGTGCCTTGAAGCTCCAGAGCAATTTTATCTTGCCAAAGCATGATACTCCTAGTTGTGTCTACACAGCATGACTGAGCCCTGACATTCAAAGTTGCTCTAAGCAGGGAGTCTGTACTTGTTTGATATGTTAAATGTTGTGCCCTCTGTATTCTTCCATAAATAATTGACCAAGTTTTAAAAAGGAAATACTTTGTGAACCAGCAAAAAACAAGCCATGAAAATACCAGCAAGAAACAAGGAGGAGTTTAGACTGGAAGTCTGCACAGCTAAGATTTATGAAATGCAGTTAATAATACTACATCATGTACGAACATGTTGTTGACTCACTGGCCTCCCTGGATCTGAGTAATATTCTGTTTATATCAGGCACTACTGTTCTTGGGGGCCAGGGAGAGTGCCTTTCTGCAGTCAGTGTGAAAAATAAAACATGCCAAATAATTACAGTAATGATGCAAAGAGCTGGGGATGCAATGTAAAATTTCATATTAAATCAAAGTCAAAAGTGCCTCTTGGCTTGGCCCGCTAATGCTTTCTGCAACCGTAAAATTTGGCTGCAATTGTGCAATACAATACTGGTGAGAAAACACAAAGATTATTACCATGCTCTCTTAAAAGACAAATCCTAAAGCTGGATAACCAAGGTATGTAAAGCAATGGCAATTTATTTCCCTAACCAGCAGAGAAACACAAAAGTATAGAAAAAAACCCCTCCCAGACCCCTATGATTATGAAAAGGAGAGAGATATGTTTATGTAAATGATGGAGAAATCCTAAAACATTTCACCTGGCAAATGTCCCAAAAGAGGAGGGCCCAGAAAGCATTTTTCCTTGTCTGCCTCTTGGCAGGAGGTTTGCTGGCTTTCGTTTTGCACCATGGAGATTATACTTCTTCGTTTTAGTGGAGGCCACAAGGCAACCCTGCCGATAAAAACAAACAAATGCCAACCCCATCCTCTTGATGTACCCCACAAGGCGCACACAAATTAGCAATCAGAGTAATGAGTTCAAGGTCCCCAAGGTCCCTCTGACCTTTCTATCCCTCTTCTCTGGCCTCTCCTATGGTTCAGACAGCTAGAGTCCAAGTTTTCTCCCCTCCCTCATCCACTAACTTTGGAACACACAAAAAAATTGCCCAAAAAAGTACTGTTATGTTTCCTCCCAAAGCCAATGACCTTATAAAATGGACTTAAAAATACAGAAAGCTTGACTGCTGCTGATCTTTTTTGCCTTTTCTAAGCCTATGCATGTGCACATAAAGGCATACATGGTGCTTACTGGATGACAGAGTGATCCTGAAGGACACACAGGTTTTCAGGAAGCGCTTGGTAGCTTCAGGCAGAAACTATCTATGGCTGTACTCCCTCCATCACTTCTTCTCTGCTTTGCCTGCAATGATTGTGTTACTGTCACAGTAAATCTAGACAGTTGATGTAARTAACCAAAAAAAAGGTTTTTTTTCCTGATAAAGTTGAGTAAATTAAAGTTTGTACTTTACTGAACCATTTAAAATTACAGAAGTCTTAGAGATCTTGTTGCTGGTGTGATTGCTGTCTAAAGACTGTCCCTCTTAACAGACTGTTTTTTGCCTTAAACGTGCTATCACTTTGAAGGAAAATACTTGCCTATTATCTTGAAGATACATCCTCCTGAGTCCAGAAGTGCTTGTCAACCTCCCAGTAATACACTATGATATACCTTTTTATCTATACTTGCTTCAACAGTATATGGCATAATTGAAACATATGGAGTTGATATTTGATAGTGGTTGTGGAGGGGCATGTGAACCTACTGTGAAATACTGTATCAGCTAAATACAGTGTGCCAAAAATAATGTAATTTTGTACAGCCAGATATTGATGGTATAAGCACTGAAAGGTGCAACTGCTGAATCTCCTTGGTTTACTCTGCAGCTCTCACTTGCGTAAGTAATATTTGCTGATGTGAACTCTCTTTCCAGACCTACCAGGAATTTGACATGAAAGTTGCTGTAATGAGCTGATAATGACAGGCTTAGCAGAACAGTATAAACTGAAGTAATTGGATCATCAGCATTTTGTTTTTATATTATTATTGATAAAGACTGATTAGAAGAGGAATGTGCTTTGAGTTATTCACATACACTATGTGCAGAGACCAATATTTATTCTTTTTAGTGTATATACTGGGTCGCCTAATTGTCTACTGACACAAACAACCACACTTTAATTTTTCTTATAGGAATAGAAAGCAGCTTTGAGGAAAAAAATTTAAGAGGCCAAAGATGTTGTAGTGGGTCGCATCCAGAGAGTAGCGTTCAATGGCTCAATGTCCGGATGGAGATCGGTGACGTAGTGTCCCGCAGGCGTCCATACTGGGACCAGTACTGTTTAATATCTTCATCAATGACATAGACAGTGGGATCGAGTGCACCCTCAGCAAATTTGCAGACAACACCAAGCTGAGTGGTGTGGTTGACATGCCTGAGATGCCATCCAGAGGGACCTGGACAAGCTCAAGAAGCGGGCCCATGTGAACTTCACGAAGTTCAACAAGGCCAAGTGCAAGGTCCTGCACCTGGGTCGGGGCAACCCCCAGTATAAATACAGGCTGGGGGATGAAGGGATTGAGAGCAGTCCTGCCAAGAAGGACTTGGGGGTACTGGTGCATGGAAAACTGGACATGAGCCAGCAATGTGCGCTCGCAGCCCAGAAAGCCAACCGTATCCTGGGCTGCATCAAAAGAACCGTGGCCAGCAGGTCAAGGGAGGTGATTCTGCCCCTCTACTCTGCTCTGGTGAGACCCCACCTGGAGTACTGCGTCCAGCTCTGGAGYCCTCAGCAYARGAAAGACATGGAMCTGTTGGAGCAGGTCCAGAGGAGGGCCACAAAAATGATCAGAGAGATGGAACGCCTCTCCTATGAAGAAAGGCTGAGAGAGTTGGGGTTGTTTAGCCTGGAGAAGAGAAGGCTCTGGGGAGACCTTATTGCAGCCTTTCAATACTTAAAGGGGGCTTATAAGAAAGATGGGGACAGACTTTTTAGTAGGGCCTGTAGCAATAGGATAAGGGGGAATTGTTTTAAACTGGAAGAGAGTAGATTCAGACTAGGTGTAAGGATGAAATTTTTTCACTGGAAGAGGTTGCCCAGAGAGGTGGTAGATGCCCCATCCCTGGAAACATTCCAGGTCAGGTTGGACGGGGCTCTGAGCAACCTGATCTAGTTGAAGATTTCCCTGCCCCTGGCAGGGGGGTTGGACTAGATGACCTTTAAAGGTCCCTTCCAACCCAAACTAGTCTATGATTCTATGATTCTAGTTCAAAAAGATATATCTGACCGAGTCACTGGCTGTGTCTACATTCGCCTGTAATGTGGCCTTATAAGAGCAGATCTGTAAAGTGAAACAGAGGGTGCAAAAGATCCATGTCCACACCATGGATTTCATGGGGATTTATTTCAAGCCAGTTTTAATCTGAACTGGTGGACTGAATCACCTTTAGGTGTGATTAGGTGTGATTCTGGAGCATACCTTCACATTTAGTTTTATACCCAAAAAATCCAGATTGCTCTTGCTGGTGGGATCACTACTGATAGGAACCAGTTTCTGTGATTTTCAACCATTTGCTTCAAAAACACACTATTCATCTGAACTAAAACAATAATTGGACACACCCATGAAGAGGTATATAGTATAGCAATATATATATATGTTGTGTATATAGCAACGCATATATATGCATTGTGTATAAAGCAACACAGAGTATGTTCATACTACACAGTTATCCCATGCCTGACCTTGGTCTTATATCCTAATGAGCCTTGTGGCCCACTGTGTTTGGATTAGGACACTGCTTTTATTTGCTATCTTCTTGCTGAGACTGAATCTGGTTTGTGGAGGACCTGTGCAATCATTGTTCCAGTAGAGAAGAATGACATCTAACAGATATGTTTTAGCCACAGGTTGAAAGACAATTTACTTACCCAGCCAAGCAGACACCCATTTAATCTGACAGGCAGCAATTAACACCATAGCCTCTTAACGCTCAGCTGGTCGCAATTTTTGTGTGGTTCACTGTTGTGGTCCAGGTGGGAAAGAGCTCAGGCTCCCTGGGCGGAACGGGCTGCTTTCTGACATCTTACTCTTAGATTTTCCAGGGATGTCCAGAAAGAGTCAGAGGAGGCACTAGAGCAAAACCAAAAAGGGATTTAGTCAATCACTCATAAGTGTAGACCTATGCATGTAACTAAATTACAGAAGAAATGTACCAAAAATAAAAGAAAGCTTCCTTGAGACTTCTCTTTCCCTTCCAAACTTTTGTCAGCACCAGTTAACCAGCCAAAACTGGGAAAGTTTCAGTAACTAAAAGGAAAAACATTCAAAATGTAGGATCTATTTGCAACCACCACTTTCATTTTGACCTTTGACAAATAATCTCAGCTTACTTCTGCTATTACTATTCTATTTATTAATTTTATTTAAAATTATAACATACCAAACTTTGCTACTCCCCAGCAGAGAACTTTTATGATGCAGACTGTATGACAAAAGATGTCATCTGTATATCCAGATCTTTTTGTCTCGTACAGAATCTCCCTCTGCAGCTGGTAAAATGCTCCCCAAATAATAATACTGTAATGGACACAAAGAGTTAAAAATCCAGCGTCAGCAAATAATTCAACATCCCACAAAACATCTGAAGCTATGCCTTATCACAAACTTATGGTGTATTGCTACTATGGAGATTTTTAATGTAGCAGATGTGGTTAATTATTACAGGAAGCTTCAGAATTTTATATGAAGTTTTTGCGGCCTGCTAAATGAAATTAATGGTTTTCTGATTAACTGGTTGCAGTTAATCAGTTGGATAAAACTTCAGGGAGTCTATAAAAGAAAGCTGGATTTGAGAGGGTTTATATTAATCATGATGGGGGAACTACAGCTGCTGCTCATTTCTGTTATAATGGATAATGATCGGTAGTTTAGGAATAATCTGGTTGCTGAAACAAGAGAGAGAAAATATGAACTTATGTCTACTATATGATTACCTGAACTTTTGTATTATCTTAAAGCTTTGTAATTCTTGTATTAAAAAAAAAAAAAAAGGAAAGAAAGAAAGAAAAATGTTCTGTTAATTGTAGTAAAAACTCTGTTAGTAGTAGAAAAGTTTGACTATTTGTAAGTGAGGCTTCAGCCTACGTGCTTGATATTGTGTTGCTATTCAAGTTATAGATGGAGTGGAACATCTTAAAAGAAAACTATAATATTAAAACTACCTCCAAAACTGCCTATTGAAAATAAAACTTTAAGGAAAGTTATATTTATTTAAGATTCCAATTTTTTTTGTGAGGATAGACGTGGTATTTTCAAAAATACTGCAGAATATTATACAAAAGATTGGTCTTGCACCTAAACACTAAAAACTCATCCAAATATGTTTTTATTTCTATTTTACTTTTTTCCAGGTTTGAGACAGTTTGTATTTTAAGTCTTACTTTAATATCTGTTTTCTAAACTAACTGAAAAGTATTCCTGTAGAACTACATATGGCAGAACACTGTTGCTTTCACAGAGCATTGTGCTCCAATATCGCAACACATGTAGGATGAAATGTACTCCTCCCATCATAAATCTTGATTATCAAAACATTTTGTTTTGAGGTCGCCCCCAAAGACTGAAGCAATAGGTTTTATGTCCTTATTTAGAAGGTGAGCTGTATTATGTGGGGACTGCCCCTTTGTGGGTGTTTGTACAAGGCCTGTGCTGGGGAGAGTTTTGGTTTCTGTAAAAAAAGGCTGCCTTTTAGATCTCTTTCCAATGCTTCTGTGCTTATGCAGCACCTTTGCACCTCTGTGCTTAGACGTTGAGGGTGATCCATTATTCCACCCATCCCATTAATTCCCCCAGCTCCAGTTAACTTGGTGAGCTACTTGGTGATAACACCTGTTGAGATTATGTTTGTAGGTATGTTATGGAGTCAAACCATTGAAATAGGTCAGTGCTTTATTATAGACTCTGTTTCAAGCTAAGGAACATCTCATTAGTACATTAATGCTCATTAGCAGGAGTGAACCAGAGAATGTAGATCCTGAGTGCTGAGTTGAGGGGCAGTCAATGATTTAGCTGGATGCATGTCAGGAATGATAGGATTCACCAAGTGTTGCTGCTACATATCAAAAAGCGCCTATAGCCAAAAGTCTTAAAGTAAAAGTTCAAAATTCACTAGAAGACAGTGAGAGAAGGTTAGTTTTTCTATTTTTCTGTTGGAAAAAAGATACTAAATGTTGTATAGAAGCCAAAAGCTTGCAAATCAATAGTTAACTTTTAAATCAGTACAAACATGGGGAAAAGCCAGTGGACAGATCTGAAAAAATGATTATTGTGTTCACTATGAAGAGTTAAGTGGTCTGGCTTTATCAGGTTCAATGGGTCTTGTATATAAGACATGTAATTTAACTAGCAAAGAACAAACAGGGTGAATAGGCAATGTAAATAGAACATCAACCTTATCCATCTGATTGTCATTCTGGAGAGTAACATATTCCTTCAAGTTAATAGCAAAACATAACAATTTAATGTAATAGATCTATACAAAACCCAGTGTTCACTTTTTAACTTTGCAAGAAAAAAAGGATGGAACCTGTGGTGAACCAGGAAAAGTCCAAGTGCAATTAAGGACCTTGCGTCAACACAATGCTGATGTAGGAGTTCAGCTAAACAGGAGTGAAAAAGGCAATTGTTTTTCACATAGGCGTGGTCCAAAGTATCCAGATAATGCTTTGCTGGCATCCTCAATTAACTGTATTTTGTGCTGTTTTCATTTTTGGTTTTCAATCTTCCCACTGTGATCTGAATCACTGACAGACATTGGGAAAATCTGATTGGGACACAAGAAGTGTTAGACAGCTATTCTAGAGTAAAATCATCTCCAATTCAAACCAGAGATCAGTTCTTTCTGCTACTGCAGACTTCCTCTGTAAAAGCAAAAAACTCACCTTGACTCCTTCTGCCTCAGGTTCCCCCACTGAAGCTGGAGGCCTCATTGCCTGTCTGCCTTACAAGGCAAGTAAAGGCATTGCAAATACTGTCAGTTGCTGAATGCTATAGCAAAGAGGACTTAAGACATAGACAGTCCATCACATCAGTAAGGTATTTTGTGCTAGAATGAAGAAATCTGAAACCGGATTCATAGCTGCTGCTACAAGAGAAAATACCTCCCTTGACTGCTAAAGAAACACATGTCCTTTTGTTGTTGGAGGATGTGGCCCATGGAACTGGATCAGGGCTTTATGTGGATCGCATGTAACAGGAAGGGTGACCAGAACACATATCCCATGCAAAGTAATTACATTCTAGAGAAAGCCTGAGAGCATCCGATCACCAAAAGCAGTATTGCCTCTTGGTTGAAGCTTCCACACCTTGGCCAGCAATGAACATTTCATTCTTGTTGCTTACCTCAAGGGTGGGTACTCTAATTACTGAGCAGGTGGGTGGGGGAATCTAGGGAGGAGGGGACCATTTTTTATGTTGCTGAGTAGGAAAATGCACTTGAGAACACATTCCCAGTCAGTCCGGTAGGTACTAGTTTGTGAGTTGACAAGATTCAGCAAGTGCCCAGTGTTCAAGAGCATTAGATTTAGTGGTGAACATGTTCAGAAATAGATTTCTAAGCAAAAAGAAATGTGATGACAATGTGGGTGCCTATGAACCTCAGCTCAAATATTAGGCCGTTACATCTGAGAACAGGAGTTTTGATAAACTCCTTTTGACGAGGTTTGTGGATTTGATTCTAGGTTAACTGATAGTGTTGCATATTTGCTAATGTAGTATAGTATAAGCATGTTATACTTAAAGATACATGTAACATATGCAATGCCAGCACTATATCCTATCAATAATATTATATATAAGGACATAGATACACATGTATAGATACAGAAGCCAAAAAAGCCAGCGATCCAAAGATGGTAGCCAAGCACATCTGCTCAAATAGTTTGACAAATTTAGATAAGCATAGTGAAAATAAACAAAACAATGTATGTATGTGTCAGCTCATGGCCACACTTGAATCAGCCAGTGTATGGGGCAACTCAACTCTACCTTTTATTTCTGCAGAGTAATCGTTTGTTTCAAATCAATCATATTTAACCACTGAAGGGGTATTAGTATGAACAGATGGAAATGTGGGATTAACAGGGTAGCAAAAAGACCTGAAACAGGGAACTGATTATTCTACTAGTGAAGAAATGAGAGTTAATGCTCAAGCTACTTTTATAGTCAGACACAGTGGATTATATTAAACTAAAATTAACATGGAAAGGACAGAAGGTTTCTTCTTCTTTCTTTCTTTCTTTACCAGAGAGGAAATTAACTGTTTTCACAAACTAGCAAAGGAAATACTGGGCCATTCATATTTTCATGTAAAAAAAAATCAAGGCTGGATGCTTCCCTGACATTGCCTTTAATCAAAGAGAGAGAACTGGGTCTAGTACAGGGTAATGTATGGCAGTCTTGGTATAATGATCCTTTCTGGCCTTAGAAGTCCTTGAATTTGCCATCTGCTGTATTTTCTTTTTCTTGAATTTCCTAATAAGCTAGAACTTCTCACTCTTCAGTGAAATGGGAGAAAGCCTGAAGAAACTGGGCTCTTTTGACATGAAATTAACACACRGGCTTATTTCTGCAGCTCCTGTATGAGATAATCCTTTTTTAACCAGAGTTCTGACACAAAATACTCTCTTGTCTAATTGCTAGAGCATTTACCCTAGAGATGCTGGTTCAGATTCCCTCATGCAAAACTGAAAATAACCTCAGTTTCACAGTGCAAGCAAGTGTACTAGCCACTAAGCTAGAGAAATAAAAGAGGAGAATTCACCTTCCCAGTTTTTACAAGAGAACACTGACCAGCCATACTAACTATTGGTGAATCTAGGTGAACTCAAAATCATTCCTTCAACTCCAGACAATAACACCTCTTTTCCAAAGATCACCTTGTTTTTATAAGAAATCTAAAATTATTATTAGTTTTTAAATCAGCTTCTGTTAATCACATTTTTAGGGCAAATCTGCATGGCCAGACAGGTACAGAGAAGCTCCTTTTCTCACATCCCAATTTGACCAGACATTTGCTAGCTCTAATACAGGATGTGAACATCTATCTGTCTTAGAGACATGTTCTTCAGAAAGACAGAAATGAGGGGCACAGCTAGCATGCTGTCCCTCCTCAGGGTGGGAAGCGGCTGGCTTTTTTCTATCTGCATGTATTCACATATGCATCTGCTTAGATGCAATCATTTTAATTGATCAATTTAGCCAGTATGTTAAAACAAATTCTTTACCAGCAGAAAGCGTATACTGTCAAAATTTCGACAGGCAATTTAGGTGAAATTCTTTACAACTGTGCAGTCATGCACACTAACTGTCCTCATCCATCACAAATGGAAAACCTGTGCTTATTTTGGCATGGTAGACTCCATTCTACCATGGTG
Source organism: Phoebastria nigripes (assembly GCA_035582835.1). Taxonomy (NCBI): domain Eukaryota; kingdom Metazoa; phylum Chordata; class Aves; order Procellariiformes; family Diomedeidae; genus Phoebastria; species Phoebastria nigripes. The sequence goes on along the minus strand of JAYKAV010001112.1, from coordinate 6,628,083 downwards.
GTAGAACTTCTAAAAGTTAGATCTTACAATGTTCTCTATTAAATAGCTGGGATTCTTTTGAAGAAGCAGGGTTAGCTTCTCAATGACGGGAAAGGGGCTACTCAATTTCCTCTCAGAAGCAGGATTCTGATGAGCAGTTGTGTTTGGGGTCATGGGTGAATGCTCTTCACACAATAATAATGACAAGATATCTGCTACCTCATGAAAAATGAGGTGTACAGCACAGGCTAGGACTGGTTCAGTAAAATTCCAGCCTAGTATATGTCAGAAAAGAGGAAAGGACTGATCTCAGCAGGATGTCTGTAACTTAGACAGATTTCATTAAGTTAATTGATGGATAACTTCTAATTGATCAATTTAGCCAGTTTGTTAAAAGAAGTTCTTTACCAGCAGAAAGCATATACTGTCAAAATTTCTACAGGCAATTTAGGTGAAATTCTTTACAACTGTGCGGTCATGCACAAATCAGTGTCCTTGCAAAGAGTCAGACTGTGCCATTCAAGGGAGGTGTGTGCCAACACAGGGTCTCCAGCTGGACAGTGGAAAGGTCTTCTGATGCTGCAGTCAATTGCTTTCCAGCTGGAGCACAGAAGGAAAAGTCAACCTCTTACTGCTTATGACTCCTGATCAGGATTCACCAGGGGGGCTATGGCTATGACTACATGTTATCCTGGATTCCAGAGTGAGCTTAAAAATTTGTTCCACACGTATATTCTTTTTCCTAGGATGTCCAGGCTAACTAACATTTTCAAAAGTCTTCTTCCTGCTTTAAATACTTTTCTCCTGAATTTAAGCTATCAGGAAAGGAAGGTAGTCATGATAGAATATAATTTGTTATTCTGTGGTATTTTTCACAGAAGGAATATATTTTTATAGCATTGTTCTTTGACATATCGCTCCTCCAAAGTGCATGTAGAAAAAGAAAAAAAGGTGTAGTCTTGTAACATGTTGATCAGTCTTTCATCTGTGAAGTAGATGAAGCTATCTGTTTAAATAAGGACTGCTTGTAGGGTCTACTCCTGAACATGTATATTCTCTATCTTCAGTTCACAGTTGGACTACAGACTAATGGCTACTTCTTGAGTAAAAGGCTTTTAAGGATTAAAATTTATCTCAGCACAGAAAAGACCAGTTAGAACCCCTGAGTTTTCCAAACAAAGAAACCATTTTACTTGCCTCCATTTTCCAGCTTTGAGTATGTATTCTTTCTTAATGTTAACTTGTTCTAGCAAGCAGTGTTTCTTGCCTGAAATCAAGCCTTGCTCTGTTTCTAGGGTTACCAGAGGAATATTTGAAAAAAAAAAAAAAGTAGCAAACAGCAGACCAGACCCGTACTCAAAAGTTTCCAGGTCTGTTTTGCAATACAGAACCCAAGGGGTTTTGATAGGGTCTAAATTTGGCAAAATCAGCTTTCCCATCCCTCCCTAACTTTATTTTTCTGTCCTCTAACTATTTTTACTCCAAGTTTCCCTCTGTCTCTGTGGATATAGAGAAAAGATCTATGGATAGGAGTCTGGGAATAGGATAAGAAAAGGAAAACTTCCTGCAAAAATTGATGTTGTTATGCTGAAAGCAAAACCAAGAACATAACACTGGAAATGAGTATATATCAGCATAAATGTATGGGAACTATATAATCCATTAATTCATGTTAATGAATAGATCGAGTATGTTGTCTAATTCACAGACAAAACAAGAGCCTGTGGTCTCATTTGCATTACTTTAGTGCATGTGATGTTTTGCTGCCATGCATGAGTTCATTAGGAAATGGGTAAAGATCTTATTCCAGTGTAGAAGTAATAAAGCTGATGTCAGCTATCTCAGGTAGCTTCAGCTACAGGTATTCAGGCAGGTGAGTTTTATAGATGTTATTTGTAGGCACGCACCATCTGATTCAAACCAAGTATATGAAGCTGAGGAAGGCAGTCACACCACTTCTTTAAGAACTTAGCTGCATAAGTCACATGCATAGGCTTTCCCGTTCTCTGTGACAGCAATGGAAAGCAGTAAGAGGCAGTTCAGTACACGCAGATGTTTAAATCAGGTACCAAACTAATGCCTAATTTAAACAGCTTTGTTGTAATTCCTGGAGCCACCCGCCTGTCTTCCATTAACGGAAAACTGAGGATCTGAATCTCTTCATTAAGGTGTAAAAATGTAGTTAGACAGGATCAATAGTCCCCTTTTGCACTAGATTAGTACTTTGGAGATGTGTTTCTTGCTGGGTACTATGGCTTCCTACAGTACTGTAGCATTCAAGCTACTATGCAGTAATTGTTGGTTTCTTTATAAAGGTTGTATTTTTTTAAATAACATCATTATTGGCACTGGCATTTAAAAAATCCACCAAGTCTCATGAGATGATAAAAAAAGATAATGAAAATAGGAGTGGATGGCCACTTGCATAATGTTTCTTTGTCCAGCAGGACTATACTTTGACTTGCCTTGAATATAAAATGTACAGAAATATCTGCAAGGCCTTAGGCTCTTCCATGTGGTTCTAAATGCAAATTAAGATTAAAATCTTCTTTGTGTGCTATCTTTTTTATTTTATTGAAAGGATGTATTCTGCATTCATAACAAAATGAATGGTTTTCAGAATAAAGTTGGAGAAGTACTTTGTCTCTTCTTAGCAGTATGCTGATACTATGTTTTACACATTATTTCTACCAATGTTTGGCAACATTAATTGGAAGAAATACATGTATTTATTGTGAGAATTTGATTTACTACCTGAAAGTTTTTAGACTTCAAAAGAAATGTTATCAACAACTTTTACCCTCATTCAAATTTAAAAATATTTTCAACTGATGATGTAGATTTATTTAAAAAATTCTGCTGACATTATGACTTCTTTAAAAATCTTAGTTTTTTTCACTGAAAGATATGCAGGAAATCCATCACTACTCGATATCTCTATAGGATTCTTGCTTGACTGGAGTCAAGTCTCCAGCTGCTGTGAGATTTAATAACACCCTGGTTATGATATCATCAAATAGCAAAACCTTCTGGACAGCTGGAACAATTTTTACACTAATGCTGTAATTAGATACATAGAATTGTCTTGGTACAGAAAATTACTTAAGGATCAGACAAAATACAATGTACCGCTTACTAGCCAAAGGTCAAAGAACTTGCTTCCAAATCTGCCAGCATGTTCTTTAGAAGAATTGTCTGGGAATGCTGGGTCCTGGATAGTTTGACTGAAGAGCTCATATGGAAAGACAAAACTACAGTTTCCAACTGAAATTATTTTTCTTATTGTGCCACCATATTTATATCATAGGCCAGTAGTTCAATCTTTTTCTCCTAGATGGAAATCTTTACCTTAGTTTGGATCCATTTCATAACAGACACTTTAAGATACTGTTTTCTTTTTCTGAAAACAAATATAAATATTTCACAAGAAAGTGCATGCAGAAACATAAGTTTGTGACCAGAAAGATTAAAAACAAATCTACATGTCTGGGATGATCGTACCCATTTGATATCCAAACTCGCTCACTCCATAAGCTCCATATCAAGTGAGTACAGGGTGAGGACCTTGCAAATAGGTCATGCTTCTCAAAGACTGCCATTTGGCCAATTTGGTTCATTAGTTATTGAATTATTGATGGTTCTTCATATACCTTTGATAAAAGTGTATTGATTCAGGATGATTAAAGTTGCCATTTGGAACGTGAATTCTTTCAAGACAAAAATGGTGTTACATAGCGCTATTATTGACAAAACTGAATTTGGCACACAGATAGAAGATTGAATCAGAAGTCCTTGAATGATTTGAAAAATGAAGCTGTAAAACTTGGCAAGATTGTACATTTTTTAGGAATTAAATCTATAAGTGTTTGATAAAAGAGTGGGATCTAAATCTGTTCTTCTAAATTCAGAAGAACAGAGCTGCCTATGATGTTAGCCTGAGTTTTTAATGGCTACGCTAATCAGAAAGGAAGCTATTCAAGCTTTATATGCACTGCAGTGTTATTTTTACTTTGTCAATAGCTACTTGAATGAATGTGAAATGAGTTAAAGTGATTTGGCTGGGATTCAGTAATGCATGGGAAATACTTAAGATGCAGTCAAGAAGGCTGCAATCAAAATTAATCCAAGTAAAATAAATACCCATCCCTCTAAGTGGCAGAAAATATAGTAGAATAGTGAAGAAAAATATGAGTGCAGATTAACAGGGAACCCTTGAACTAGATAGCKAATTTCTTTGTACAAGGTGTTGTACTCAGGCTGCTGAATGAAGACTAACATCTAGCAGCATTTTAAAATTGATCTTTTTTTCTCTCTGTATAGAGAAAACACAACTTGCCCCCCAGAATCAATTTTCTGGAGGATAGAGAACAGGGAGATGGAAGTGAAAGTGGCTGATTTCACAGAAGATGAATCAAAGAATGGCACCAAGAGAGGTGATTAATGAAGTTTAGAAGGCAGGTATGTTTCTGAAGGATCTTAAGTATATAAAACACAGAAAACTTTTGATAGGTATCCTATCTTCTACATTGCACATAGCCTGGTGAATTTGTGACATTGTTCCTAATATGATGTGCAACATTTGGGGTTTGAGGAGATTCATCAAGTCTTCATCAATTCTTCAGCAACCTCTTAAATCCACTCTATCTCCCACATTGTATCCCATCATTGAGATCATGACAGATTGCTGAGTAAACCCTGCCTTATTTGTGCCTCCCTGTGCCAGAGAAAATGCTTCTGAGAGACTGACTGACTGGGAAGAGATGGTGCCCCTGGACATTAAAGGGAGAGTTTGTATATGGATATGAAGCTGGACATCCTGGGTGGAAAACTCTGTGCCATAAAACCCAAGTATCATGGTTTGATATCTGACAGCTGCATAATATCCCAGCAGTTTTTTCCTCTTCCAACCTACCAGCTGTCCAACTAAAAATGGAAATGATTTATGTTCCCTGAAGACTAATTGATTGACAGGCAATGCAGGAAGGAGTAGTAGAGCCCCACTGTGACTGTGGCATCTCTAAAGCAATGAGAAGGAAAGTGGTGAGATCACAGGGATACTCACTCTGCTGGGATCAGCGAGATTTCTCTTACCCAAAAGGTTGAGCTATGCATGCCCAGGCACAGAAGAGAGCTGGGCTGTGATTTTTATTGAAATTAAAGAAGAAATGCGCTACCCCAAAGGGTATCATTTTCCTGATTTGTAACCCAGAGATACATGGTATAGTGGATTATATATGTTCACCATATAGCAAAGAGTCAGACATCACTTTGACACAGTGTGTGTGTATATTAGCTTCAGGAGGGTAAAAAGATAAACTCGCTGGAGTCTCTGATTTACCTAGGTAATAAAGTTATTCAGAGAATATTAGTTGACAGCTACACCCGCTTGCAGTCATCAATTCTGCAAGGGCTGGTACGGAAGTTTAAAATGCCAGTATTCATCTCTCTCTCTTCCCTAAGTCTTCATTATAATGTATCTCTCTATTTTTTAGAAACTTTCAGTCTACTTTTTGGCAGATGTGACAGGCGGCTGTAGCATTGATACCATCAGTGTTGTTCATTCTACTTCTTCTTCTCACAATGATTCTTAGCATGTATTAATTAGCAGAAATAGGAAAGGTGCAATCAATTTATTTAATGCAGTTAATTAAAAAGAACTTGCAAGCTGCTATCAGATAAAATTTGGCTTGTGCAATTGCAATTCTACAAATTTTAATGAAAATCTTTTTTTTTTAACATAAATATGCTTCTCAGAGTTTTCTTTCATTAACCAAAATATTTTAGGGCACATAGGAGGGAAGCTTGAAAAAATCTTATACAGCTTAGCAAAATATAAAGACACCCTGTAAATGTAGGGCTTATGTTTTTCAAAGTTCAGTATTAGGCAGGGGGAGGAGCAAAGAGGGAGGAAAGGATTTAATGCTTGTAAGAACTGGGTTGCCTTTTCCTGACATTTGCTTACCTATTAGTAATTATTAGTAACCTTTTAAAATATGATTTATAGACATACTTATGAAATGTTACTCACCATATGCACAAATATGCCACAAGTTAATTAAATCACATGCGTAATTTTAAATAATTGAGCTAAGTACAGCTGGAGAGTTCAGTGGGACTAGTAATGGAATCCTTAGCATAGTATTTAATTACCTCCTTGTGCGATCCAACAGAAAAAATTTGGCCTTACAAAGTGATCTAAAGGTCAGGAGATTCAGCCTGCATTAGATCAAAGACAGTGGCAGGCAGATCAAGAAATACAGCTAAAATATGGAGGTAGTTTATTAGAATGAATGCTTTAGCTAATCTTGCGTGCTAGGGCTAGAAGAGGGAGAAAGACGTTTCCTAATGAAATCAAAGACCATTTGAGGGCTTTGCAGTTCACTTGCAAACAAGCTGAGGTTGGAAGGATATACTTCTATCCACCTAAAAGGAAAAGCACCTTGGACTGTGTTTGTCAACAGAGCTGCTTGAGATTTCCGCTCACTTCTCTGTTGGGAAAAATATTTTGAAAAAGCCTAGGTCCTATTAAAAAGGCTCTTGTTTTGAAATTTAAGGTTTTTTAATCATTTGAACGGTCAGAACTAACGTGACACTTTTCAAAATTGGAAAAAAAAATCTTCATTGATTAAGTTAAGAGGAGAAGACAGTAGCAAATATTTTCTTAAATTCTGAATGTGATCCCAATGCTGAATGGGGATTGTCTCAAATTTAAGAAAAATATTGAGTGGTTGCTGCTTTCTGCAGGGACAACTGCTTCCAAGATTCATACCCATTTGCAGAGCACTGCATTAATACATCTTATTGGATCACAGACCTTTATCTTCCCAGTTGTGGGAACTTTTCTATTCTGTGAGAGTTAGCCCGTAAATTTCTCAATGTCAGTGAAGGAGCAATGACTTGGCTGAAGACATGACTTCATGAATTACTTGTTATCCAATGGAGATTCTGGATAATGTTACAAACTGGAGGACAATATCGTTTTCATCAAGGAAATATGTTCTGTAGCATGCCTTATACTCTGCTCATTACCTCCTTTCTAGCAGGGCTGAAAGAAGATCCTCATAGAAAAGTTATGAACAAGGATAATCATCACAGAAATGTTATGAATTTTTGCATTTCACTGTTATAAGYAGGCAAAACTAAGGAAAATAGATTTCTCTCTCTCCTATGTAATTCAGCAGATTCTTATAAGGCAAAAATTCTGTAATTGAAATTACACTTGTATTGTCCGGAGGGGAAGAGAACAGAGGCATTTATGTATTGTTTTATCTCTGCTAGTGTCTCTACCTGCCAATAGCTCAATAGTTCCAAAACATGCAATAGATTTGAAACCATCATAAATAGAATTTCCATATACTTGTATAGTAGTTAATTGTAAATACATTTTTCATATTAAAATCACAAAGGAAAAACAATGACTGCTTTCTGGCACAACACAGAAATATTCTTCAGTTTATGCCAATTACTTGTACCCAGTTTGTACGGAGTGTCAGGATAGTGATTCAGGAAAGATTTCAGAAACAWATGACGGAAGATAGAAAATGTACTTAAGTTCCCATAAAAATGTACTGTCTATGATAAAATTGTAAGAGAAACCTGGAAAGAAATTAGTACAGTTATGGCAGAAGTAGAACAAAATCAGGGACGTAGATCAGAATAGTTTGAATTTTTGCTGTAAAAAGCATRAGAAATGAATTCAGATGAATTCATACACTGGTATTTGAGAAGTGAGGAAACACTGTTTTTCAATGCAGTAATTCTGAAAAGTGAAAGGCAAGCGAGAAGAAGGTGGAAATGGTGAAGTGGAAATTATGAATTCACAAGTGGGAGGAGATGGAAAATAAGATTAGATGATAGCAGCTTTGTTTCCTTCTCTAAATTTTTAGATATGAAATTACTACTGAAATGGATCATTAAAATACATCAAAATTTTTACTGGGTGCTTATTTCTACTTCTATGAAAWGGAAGTTTCTAAAATTACCAGTGTCACCAGTTTCTTTGGAACTGCTTGCTATAACTACATGTGTGTAAGTGGGTTCGTGTGGGATGAACGTGTTTGTATGCCTGTACATGGATACTACACTGCCATATTGTGTGCATCAGTTTAACTGTACTGCAATTAGCAGAGCTAAGCTGGTTTATAACAGCTGACAACATGGGCCATATATATATTGTACAATTATGATGTCTGTAATAACATAGTCTGCTTTAGGCATATTTTAGCTTAGTAAACAAAGCTATGAAAGTAAACACAAAAGTGTATCGCCATCGCAGGCTTGGAACTACTGAAGGACTGTTATATTCCTTGCAACATAAATATCTCCTATATACTAAGCTAATCCCTTTGGACTGATGCAGTATGGCAAAATAAAAGGACCTTTTTGCATTTAGTCTAAAAACCTTAAATACCATGAAAAAATACAGCATTAATCTTGAATTTTCTGTTTTTAGAGTCAACAAGTGAATTCTGTAATTTAAGTCATACATTTGTTTCTTAGAATTTATCCTACTACTTTATTGCCTTTGGAAGCAATTTGGAAGTGTTGGGTGCATAATAGTCAATAAATCATATAAGGAAAGAAGAAAAGCATCTTTGTTCTTTAACAAACATGGTAGAGGCTGTAAAATGACGGCATTTTTAAAGTAAACAAACAAACAAAAAAAAAAAAAAAAAAAAAAAAAAAAAAAAAAAAAAAAAAAAAAAAAAAGAAAACACCAGAAAAATAATTACAGATTCAGGATCTGATAGTGTCAAACTGCAATGAGGTTAAAGAAGTGAAAAATTATCCAAGTATAACTGCCATAAACTGTTGATTTCAGAAACAGACCAGAGCCATATTCACAACAGACTTCTTTCCATTTAACTCTTATCTTTACATTATGTTATGTCACTGATGAAATACAGCAGCCCATGCAACAGTCATCAGGAAAGCAACATTTTAATTGCAAGTTAATGCAAGTATGTTAAATCTAATCTCCAAAGAGCAAATATTTACCAAGAGTTTATGATCACAGATAGACTTGTAGAATAAACAAAGTGTACAGTATCTGCTTGTCTACATATGTATTTGACTTTTTTTATTTAAAAAGCATTAGACTACTGAATGCAAGTACAGCACTGCTCAATGCAAACCTTCATTGCTCTCCAATCCTGCAATGCTAAGGACCACACACACAAAATTGTATTCTTGTAAGAGAGAAACATTTGTAAAAGAGCCTTCAGGATTTGAAGACTTTATGGGTCTTTGTAACATTTTAAATAAACCACATACATATTTTGAGTTTTATTTCATTAGATGTGATCTGTGGTTTGTTGTGTCTATGTAGATGGTTATATGCATTTCATACTACTAAAAKAATTATATGGTTCTTTTTGTCATTCAAATCAGAAACAAAAATCATCTGAAAATTATCTGCTTTTCAAGTTTGTTGAAAATTATATGACAAAATTATTAGTATTTTGAAGATAGATTTTGGTACTGGCTATCATGTATCATACCCCAGATGTTATACAGTACCTAATTTCAGAAAAGATGGACTATAAAAGCACGCACAAAGAGGATTAAGTTGTATATTTTAAAAAGACGGGCTTAACTATCTTGAACAATTATAAAAGCAACACGAATTAGAATGACAGGAATTTGTCTTTCTGCATGTAAAATATTTGGAATAGAAGAAGCTTCTGAGACAGCTGAAACTACATTTATTCCTAATAATCATCACATAGGATCATCAAATGTTTTGGAAAAGAAAACCAGTTTTATAGACCCTACTGATTTACAGGATAATATTGACAGTGTGCTATTAGAGGAATCAGCCTGAGAATTTAAGAACATAATGATAACTGCTGTGACGTAGTTCAGTGCTTTATCTGAATACTATAGGTGAATTCTTCTTCAAGGGTGGAAAATGGCAATTCAAAAGTTACAGTTATCTCTTTGGAAAAAAGACTGAATTCTTATCAAGCTGCTAGAAATAAGGCTATCACCAGATTGAAATCTTTCTTACCCAATTTGACATTTGAGGGATAGATGACTCAGGTTCCTATTATTGTGTTGTTAGGGAAATAACGTAAAAAGCTAAATTAAATGAAAAACAGATATTTGGTAATTGATGTAAGCAAAACACTCTGTCCTGAAACTTGGAAACATAAAGTTGCATGGCCTCACTGACCTCAGCAAGATACTCAGAATAACATTATTTATGTGTTTTTTTTTCCTTTGATCCTTGTACATAAAGAGCTGCTGTGCATAATGTGTCTTCTAGATCCCATCATGCAAGACTCTAGGTTGTGCTCAGAACCCAGAAAGTGGTTTCAGGATAAAGAAATCAAAAATGAACGTGTCAGGATCTCAGGACCTATGGTTTTGCTGTGGGGCAATATTTTCATGATGATGTTCTCACAGTCAGTCAACAAATTGTGTTATTACACAATACGTAGTTATCATAATTGAGGAAATTTTTTTTGTTACGCAATCTGTTGACTATCCTGACTCAATGTCTGTGAGGGAGAGAGTTAATTTTTCATGTTGGCTCCTTCCGCAAAGAATTACTGTGAGCAACAAGGAAAGGGACAGTGAGATTTGCGCTTCTGTCTGAATTACTGCAAGCAACAAATATAACCTAAAAATCCTGTCTGTTCTTCATTTAACTATTCCTAGATAAGATTCCTATTCCCTCTCTTTCAAATTGCTGCTGCCTCCAGGAAAATGCCATATGTTGTCTGTGCAACCAGCCTGTCTTGTTGGTCAGCTGGCAAGAACAAACAAATGCTAAATACACGTGGGTGACCTTAGGAGTTTTCAGCAAGCTTCATTACTGCTAGATCTTATTCTCCTGTGTTGTTAGTCACTTCAGACGCTTCAGGTCAAGGCAGTGAATCAGCGTAGCTGGCTCTGAGCTGGAGCGTCCTGCCGGCCAGCTGCCGTCGTGTGATTAACCAAAGGCACTGCCAGCACAGAGGCACCAGGCAGTCTACTGGTTTTGCAGACTAAGGGTGGCAGTGGTTGTAGCACTGAATCAGTCATCCTTCTCTGTCAAGTGGTGTCACTTAAACCACACAAACTCCCAGATGATGAAAACCAGACTGTGCTATTTGAAGGCACGTCGTGTTTGTTACTACTCTTTATCTCCACCTGCTGGAGTTTATTCCAAACATTCCCAATTCCAACCTCTTTCTCAGAAGGTTGAAGTACGAAAGCTACAGGCGTGCTATGCAAATACCAGTGATGGTTATAACAACGCTTTAACTAGACATGCATAGAAATTTGTGGATACGGGCAAAAATAATTTCAAAATGCTAAAACGTTGCAGATGATTGGCTTTTTCTGAACCAATACTTCAGCTTTCTCTTTGGAAGGAGTTTTAATGTCTATGTTTATGTTTTCCTGTTACAAAGTAACAGAAAATTATTAGGATTTATAAAATGAAGAAACCAATTCAAAGCAAAACATACTCAAAAGGCAGATTTTTTTTGCGTTTGAGGGAGATTCCAGTTTCTGCTAGAAGAGATTATGATTCATCACTGTTAACTTGCTCCTTAAATGATAAAAGATAATGCTCATTTATGGATATTTACAATATTTAAAAACAAATAGTACACATAATTAAGAATTCTTTTAAACTGGATATGTTAACAAAACCTGAAATTTCTGCCTGTATTTAAATAGATCCCAGAGCTTGGATAGCTGGATATACAGGAGCGTCAGTAACACTATTTAAAAAAACAGTAGGAGAAAGAGTTTAATTCATTAATGGGGTTTCTTATGTATGGAACTTTGTGTGAAGAAAAAAACTGAAAGAATAATTTTTTCACATACTCTGACAGGGAGATATCTGTGGTTTATCTATCTCTTGTAGAAAAGTGAGTTCCATTGCATAGGCTCAGTGCTTTTGAATTTTCTATATCATGTCCTCTGCTCATACATTTTTTAGGACACAGTTTTATCATTACAGTAGAAGGTAGCTGTTACAAGACATTATGGTCATAAAAGGAAAAGTGATTTAGTATTGACGGCTGGGATGAAGAGTAACCTTTAATCCAAGCTTCATATTTATGGTTAGTTCACTGGTGTGGGATTAATACCAATAAGCTCAATCCTGCTTGCTGGCTGGGGAGGCCTGATTTTTCTACTTCATGGACCTAGGCACTAAGCACTAGGCTGTTATGCAGAATCACTGTAGGCAATATAATGTTGTCCATATTGTGTTTTCAGCTTGACTGGATGCRGGTGGCAAGTATGAGAAGTGCTCTGACTACACATAGAAGGGCTGTCAAGATTTGGTGTTTCCTTGTTGATTCTGCCAGCTGTTAGGGTATTTAGAGGGAGCACAGATGGAATTATGATTAGGAACACTGATATCTTCAGAGACGAAAACGTAATGGCAAGACTAAATGTATGGATTTCCAAAGTCTAGAAACATTGCAAAACAAGTACCCTGAATAACCTCTTTTAGTCATGTAAATACTATTGGTTACATATGTTCTAAGTCCCGTAGGAAGTGATCTGAGTTTGGCTCCAAGACTCTTGTAGAGCAATGACATTGTTTTTGGCTTTTTTTTTTTAGCTTGCTTGATAGGAAAGACGTCGGTGTACATGCTGAAACAAAAGAAGTTTGCCTAGGATCAGTACTATAACTTTGCTAAGGAGACACAGACAGCTGAGAATATGGAACCTGATTAAGAGATCAGCATTAATGGAGAGATCATGAATATAGATTTTCAAGCAAGAAAGAAGGCAAATTTTGTGAACTTTTTCATCTTGTCAAAAAATCAAGAAAAACTTTCATAGTTGGAGAGACTAGAGATTAGCAGGAAGTGGTCTCTTTTCTTTAGAGTCACAATATGGATTCACTCAGAGACTAGGGTTCAGGAGAGCTTATCAAAATTTATTGTCTGTATCTGAATCTGTAGTGAATTAAACTCTTTGGAGAACATGTTCAGCTAACACAGAATAAATGATATCAATCAATCAAGTTTCTGTGATCAGGAAATGCATTATACTATAGCATTCATGTATGAGATATGTATTTTTCATAGCACATCATTCATACACTACAGAACATTTCATTTTGTTATGATGAATCATTTAAAAAAGAGAATCTGGAATGCAATGCTACAGAAATTCTATTAGCTTAAATGTATTCACATCTGTACAATGACTTGGGATCTTTAGATATAAATGTTTATATAAGTGCAAAATTTTCCATTGAAACCACTTCATCCTATATAAAATACAGTCCCAATTATATAAAAAATAGATAAAGAAGATAATTTTCAATCTATAGAAATTTATAATTTCTAATAAAACCTGATGCTATAAGCTTCTTTTTTGGGGCATTATAAGGTACATAAATTGTTTACAAAACTATAACAACTACTGTAGAAGTTCTAGGAATATTATTAGTTTAAACATATGGCCTCTGTAGTTTAGACCTTCCTTTTCTACAACGTCAGACCTTCAATGTGTTTATTTTGTCCATAACTGAAAATAGGACTAACACATCTACTCTTGGTTAAATAAAAATCAGAGGATGGATTGAGTTTCCTGAACTTAGGCATCTAGGTTTATTTAAGTTTTGTGGTGTCTCATTCCTGGCCTCCATTTGACACTCTAGATATGTTATTGTGTCCCTGATGTCTTGTGTTCTGCCTGTAAGATCGGATCTTACAGATGATTTAGAGACTCTCAAATGGCACTAGGTGCTCATGTTTAGGCAGCTGAAGTCTCTGCTGGGTGCATTGTTAGGCCATCAACCAAAGAAGGATTCAGTTTAATACAGCTACATTTAGGGGATTACTTGTAACCTAACCTCCTTATACAGTCCACAGAGGTCAGTCAGTTCAGTTGCCTGGAAATAGTCACCTAGTGTCAGCATGAAATGCTTTAGGATCTCTCATCTGGCTTCCACTTTTTGCTCTAGAAGAACATGGGTTTTCTGTGAGTCTTATCTATCAATCCTCCATGGATATCTTGGATTCTCCAGGGCATCTCAAACTGCACTGGGAATCTATATTTCAGCAACCTTATCCAGCCCTTAGACAATTCAGATGATAGAATCTGGAGAGCCACCCAAATGTTCACATTGGGTTCTGAATAGCTCTCCAGACACCTCTGTGTAGGTACTTACATTCATCTGTCTTCAGCTGTGAGCAGAGTCTCACCTCCTATATTTCTTTTAGAGGTAATGGGAGATCAAGAGACAGTTGATCCACATGGCAGTTCATCCACATGGCAGTTCATCTGAAGGGTACTTAGATGACTTCATCTTAGGTGGCTAAAATTAAGTGAAATGAATCACACTCTAAAGAATTACATTAGTTAAATTCCTGTTGTTATTTCCTTTCTATCAAGCAATCAAGAAAGGAAGAAAGGCAGACAGGAAAGAGAAGGTGTGTGGGAGAGAGAGAGAGAAAGAGAAAGGAAAGAAAGAAAGAAGGAAAGAAGGAAGGAAAGAAGGAAAGAACAAAAGAAAGAGAAAGAAAGAAAGAGGAAGAAAGCAAAAGAAAGAGCAGGCTTCTGACTGTGCTAAATATCTATACACACACAAAACACACGTGTATGTGTCAATATGCGTGTGTGTGTGTGTGTATGTATGTTTGTGTGAGTGTTTGAAGTCATCATAAATACAGGAAAGCATCTACTGTTTAGAAACAGAAATAAACACTGTCAAATCATTCAGGATGTGTGAAAACATTGACCCTGTGTTAGTGTCCTGGAGCTATTTACTTTGTCTCTATCCTAAGCTCTTTGTTGAACAAATGCCTCCTACTTCCACAAGGAACTAAAGATCACTTAACTAGTTGAGATCTACAACATTTGTATATTTCTCTATAATGTGCTTATTAGAAGCATTTCAGTGACAAGAATAAGTTTATCACTTGCTACTTATACTATAGTGCTCATTAATGCTTAGTGTTAGTATTTTCATGTTTCATTATAACTTACATGTATTGGTATTGAGAAGAAAAGCAAATTGTTTGGGTTACTGTGCAGATCTACAACTAATGAGAACATCTGGGATGTTGAACATGGTAGGTACTGACTGGAACTGAAGTTTGCAGTATTGCAGTGGAAATGAGAGTAACTTGACTGAAAAGTAATCCAGAAAAGGCAGATGCAGAAAGGCATATAGATGTAACCTATCCTTCAACTATGCGCATACACAGGGTTACAAGAGGAAGGCTCTGCTGTGTACAGCTAGTATTGACACACTTTCTACTGTCCTGTAATCCAGACCATGTAACCTTACAAGGGAATAGAACTGAATTATGACATTTTGGGTCAACGTGTGACAAACGGAAATTGCCTGTAGTTTATCAACCTTTCTTTCTTTCCTTTATCAATTATAGGCAATTATTCTTTTCAGTTATTAGATCATTATTGTCTTTTCTTCCTTGCTTTACTACAGTGCAATCTTACTCTAGATAACAAAGGAGAGAGGAACATGAGGAAGATAGTAGTAAGGAAGCAGTAAGGTGCTATCGCTTGTTATAACTGGGGAAAAAAAAGAAAGAAACCTACAAAACATCTTTGAGAGATGCTGATAACTAAAATTTATCTCTTTACTGATAATCATGGTCTTTATAGAGAGATACTAATTTTGTGGCAGAGTAAAATCTCTATCCCTCTCCCTCTCAACCCTCCATGTTCCACAGGATACTTTTCTTTCTCTTTTCTGTGGGCTGAAAGTACCTTACCATCTCTCTGCCTCTCTTTCCTCTTCCTCTAATTACATCTCCTCTACTCCACAGTCACCAACTATCTTTTCTTTCAAAGATGGTCTAATTGATACGTATCTAACTAAACTCTGAGTCATTGGTCTCTTCTAGTATTTAGTTTTTAAAGTTATTTCAGACCTAAAAAAGGGTCTGTGTGCCTGAAAGCATGTCTAATTTCTCCAGCCACACCAGGTGGTAGAATAAAAGGTACTGTGTCTGCCTACAGACCTTGTCTTGCTTTGTTAGAGGCCTCCTATGGAGCATCGGTGTGAGTTCAGAATTCCCTCTACTTGAACCTGAAGTGCTGGGGAGCAATTTTTTGACAAAGGATTATGACTCATTAGTGACTCAGAAACTGAGCTGGCTCAGGCATCCCCTGAGGGATTTATATCAAGGCATTCAATATGATTGATTCGCCTAGTACTAAAAGCAAGAAGTTCCTCAAGGTACCTGACAACCCTAAGTGCGGCTTCTTAAATTGTCATCCCATATGCCTCTGTTATGGCTCTCTTGTTTGATGTTGTTGGTGTCCTCTTAAATGCCAGCTTCTTCCCATTCTCAGAGTTGTTTTTGAGGTATGGAAAATGCAGAGAATATAACCAATAGCAGCAGTAAAATCTAAGGCTATGAGATTGCTGTCACAAGTAAACATGTTACAGTTCTTTGGAACCTAATGTAGAATCTTTCAAGAAAAAGAATGGAAAATGATAATGAATTTATAATAAAAAATAAAGTAAAATAAGAGATGGCACAGCCCTCTAGGTCTTCTTTCCATAGCATTAAGGGACAAAATAGTGGTCAACGCCTAATTACTTTTGGTTTTCTTTTAGAAGCCATCTGAATATCATAACTTATTTAGGAAAGTCCTTATTTAGCAGGGCAAAAAGCTGAACAACCAGCTATAAAGCAGGGGAATAGTTTTACTTTTACTTTGCCTTAGTAATGACCGCTTTTAGCTAGTTAGTAAAGAAGGGGGGGAAAAAAAAAGTGCCCTAAATAAGCAGARTAATACTCATCCATTTCTACTTAGAGGAACAATTATTAGTCTAGAGGCCTAAACTGAAGGTTTTGAGTTTCCACTGTCTTTAGACCACAACTACTGCAGACTATCTGCGCCTCCAGGGCCTCTTGTGAATCCTCTCAATGCTCATAAACTCACTGTGGTTTGTCTGTAAGACACTATTTTAAATCTAGTCTGAGTGTGTTCCTGAAAAAGGCAGGAACAGAAATACTGCTAAATAAGCTTTCCAGGACCTGCCAAAAGAAAAGAAACAAGATCACCATTTCACAATTTCATTCCTCCTGTAAGTTCCACCTCTGCAATATATGGGATGACTTTCTGGAAAGACTTTTGCAAAGATGATAATACAGATAGTTTAAAGGGTTTTTAAAATAGAAGTTCTTGTTTTGTTTTGACAAGAGTAAGTGGAGTTATAGCTAGATTTTAAAATCATAGAAGGTTGTCAATTTGTCTGTACAGATATGTATGTTTTGTGCATTAATCCGTACAAATGAGAAAATACGAATAGATTACAGATGCCTCCGTAGGGCTCAATTTACATCGGGTAGCCATTGAATGAGGATGAATCTTATGAAAGTACATCTGTATGGTTCCTGCTGCTACTTTAGCAATATATAGGCACTCAAGGTTTCCATCAGAGCCCAAGATCAGACTGAGATCTAGTTGAGACTAAAGCTATAGCAGAATAAGATGAAATCAAGAGTTATTGAAATCATTGACAAAACTGTGACTGATTTCAACACAGGTATCATCTGTCTATTTTATCGTCTTGTCTTTTATTGCTGTTCCTTTTTTACTAAATTTTAATTTAGAAAATGGTAATAAAAAAGATTAGCGTTTTCTCATGCGGTAAAAAAGGTGCAAAAACTTTATCTCACTCAAACTGCTCCAAGGTTAACTTTATAGTGTTGGTCTTATGCCTTTTTGTTAGTATCCCATGTTATCATCCTAAGGTGTTTGGTTCCTTTTAGGAGACTACCTGTGTTTCTCTTCACTGTGTCATTGCCCTAACTCTCCTTGCCAAAGTTAAATTTATGACTTGATGTTCCAGGTGCTCAACACTCCATTGAAAGCAAACATTTTAATTCCTTGCCACCTCTGAAAATCAAACCATAAATTTAATTTTGGCAAAGACAATTAGGAATAAGTAAGTTCAACAATAGAAAAAACCCCATGCTATAAATCAACAAAGATTCAGACCATCTTCTTTGAAGACTGAGGTGTCTAAGCATATGATGCTCCTTCATCCCTGTATGTTTGTATTAATGAACTAAATGAGGCCAGGGCAAGGAATTGAGCACTTTCATGCTCCATAGTGTTTAATTGTTCATATTTCCTTGTCATGGTTTTGGCTAGCATTATTAGCACTATCCCAGACAATGCCTGGGTAATGATAAGGGGACAGCAGTCCCTGAGGACAAACCAATGAAATCATCCTGTTATGGGCTGTGTCACAAGTGGTGACACTTTTTCTTTGCCAACACATCTATTGATCAAGAGGAGAGAGAGCTCTTCTGACTGAGGGAGCCTAACTGAGTGGGAGTCACTCACTGATAGCAGCAGCCCTCACTGTCTTTTAAATAGCAG
Source organism: Phoebastria nigripes (assembly GCA_035582835.1). Taxonomy (NCBI): domain Eukaryota; kingdom Metazoa; phylum Chordata; class Aves; order Procellariiformes; family Diomedeidae; genus Phoebastria; species Phoebastria nigripes. The sequence goes on along the minus strand of JAYKAV010001112.1, from coordinate 6,609,774 downwards.
CCTGGTAGGAGGGGATTTATCCAGGAGGTGTTTTAGGGCCTTTGCAGTCAAACAGGGTTTGAGTGTAGATTTCCTGCCTTCCAGGAGACTGCCCAAACCATGAAGGAAATATGTTTTTGAATTTTTTGCCTGTTGAATCCACACTTTTAGGCAGTCAAGATTAGGAATTTAAGGGCTACAGGAGAGCAGGTAAAAGTAAGATTTCTGCCTGTTGGCTGGGGAAAGTCAAAAGTGTGCTCTTGGGATTATTTCAGATTATGGTGTTTTTTTCTGTCCTAACTCTCTAATGGAAAATTAGTATTTAAAAAAGATACGGAGAGGGATTTAGAAATCTGTAGCGCTCCACTCAAAGCCATTTCATGCTAGACTGCCTACTTGGTTCTTGCCCCATTATTCTTGAATAGGTTGCACAGTCTCTTTTCCACCTCTTGAAATTTCCTTATAGCTTTGAAGTGAAGTCTGTAGAGGGCTGTTTTAACATAGAATACAAAAGACGAAATGAAATATATGAAAAATGAATGCAGTTGTATTTTGCTGCAAAACCACATATGATTGGCCATTAGAATTTTTGCTAAGTTAGCAGCTGGTTTATTTGCTGTGTGTGTGGTACCATCTTGCTTTCTGCATACCTTGCATGTTAAGTTGCAGCGTTGTCTCTATGTAACGCAGGTTACTTTTGTTGTGGAGAAATAAGACAAAAATGGATTAATATAATATTGTGTTAAAAATGTGCTGAAGATCTGCATAGTGAGAAGTCCTAGGAGGATGGGGAGGCAAAAAAAATCACACACTTTTGTGGACTTGTGTAATGAAGTCTGCAGCTTTTGGCTCAGAGTTTATTTTTCAAACAAACCTGCAATATTAATTTCCGTCCTGAATGCTCTCCCAAAGCACTGTAATTATTGGCAGCATTTCAATAGGCATTGAAAACTGAAGTTGAATTAATATTTTATTAATTTTTGATACTTAAAACCAGAATCTGGAAGATTATTTGATTGTGGTAGCTGTAGAAAATATTACACGTCTGAGTTTTTGAAGTCATATGATACATACTCAGACATTATAGTGACCTGTAGTTTTGGAATGTAGAAATGAACTGTGTAATTATTTTACAAGTGGTAAACGGTGGGAAAGTGTACTAAAATGATCAAAAAAAAAAAGACAATCAGCCATATGAATAGGCAACCACATAGGGGAGGACAGTTACTGACCCAAATCTGACTCATGCACATAATGGTCTGTATTCAAAAAGGTTCAGACTATATTGTGTCAACCAAGCCACTGTGTAAATGAATTGCCATACTATGCCCTAATCTGCTGTAAGTGCGCTTAACTTCCTTCTATGAAATGGAGAGCCTTCTTTTTCCAACTTCTACTTCATTTCTGATTTTGATATATGTATAACATCTGTAAATTTAATCAGCATAGTTCACAATGTATTACTTTCTTGTTACTAATATAGCTAGTATTTTTTCTATTTTATCTATTGATTTTGATGCTATTCAAATCAAGGCTTATCATCTGAACTGTAAATATGTTAACTATCTTATAGCTGCAGCAAATAATAAAGAGTAAGAGAACCTTATGAGACTGAAGTAGTTAAATTAGTATAATTGTTACTGTGTATTATCTGTATTGCTGTAATACATGGATGTTACACAGTTCTAAATTTTAATCCAGCAACAATTTCTCTTTTTAGGTGTACAGGCTAAGTGGATTTTCACATTTTTTACTGAGAATTAAAGCTTCTCCCCTTATGATATCTAATGGATGTGAAGTTGTGAAGAAAAGCCAAAAGAAATGCTGCAACGTGACTTTGGAAAAGTAATCGAATGGCTATCTAATTATTAAAGCTTTTTCTATAAATTAGGAATGAAGTGTTAAATTAAAAAAATAAAAATTACTGTATCTATCTTCAGTATAGAAAGTTTTTTATTTCAAGATAGTTTCAGTTTTCAGCAAACTGCAAATTTTTTTGTCCATGCTCCCTCCTCCTAGTAAATTTGTGCTTCTCAGATGCTACCTGTAAATAACAAACTACAAACTACTTTTGTGACCATATGCAACACACACGCACTTAAGGTAGTCTTCACCTTGTTACTCCTATGTGTGTTACCACAGTGTAAATGCTACAGTGCACTTAAATTACTTACTTTACTCTTGCATAGGTACTCTTTGAATTCTCTTACCCATAAGCATTGGGTGCAGAGAGTTATATTTCAGTTTGCTTTCCTGCCACGGGCAAGGGAAGAAAAGAATGCAAAATACTAAAGGTTACACGGTTTGACTTATTCTAGTCCACAGAGAAAGGAAAAGGATGATCTACATGTGTAGGGCCTCAGCATGGAAGTGTTTCTCCTTATTCCCGTGGTCTTTCTGCTAAATTCCACTGATTTTGATTTCTGAATACCATTTTGCTTTCAATATAAGAAAATTCAAACAGTTACACTTGATTTTAGCACCCCCCCCCAAGTTTAAAACATAAACATTTGTATAGCATTATCTTTGGTGTCAAATGTCAGGCAAACTGGCATTATATTACACACTGGGCTGTGCTGCATACATATACACATTTCACTACATAAAACAATATCCCCTCTACTATGTAGAAAATTGCAAAAAATTCCCTCTTCTATAAACAAAACCTGAATTTTGCAGTGACAAACCCAGAATGAGCAGAGGCTAGAACATGGCCAGATTACAAGAATTTATTTGTTCAAGAGTTTTTTAAGCCAATTAAATAAAAGGTGTGTGTTCAGATATTTTCATGAATATGAGAGACTCTCTGAGAAACAATTCACACACTGAGTTTATTAAGAAAGATGGTAAATATGTTTTGTCTGCCCAGCAAATCGAACAGAAAGTGTACACTGGCAATCTGAAATAAATGCTCTGTCCAGATTCCTCAAGCTGCTGAGCAGTGCACTCTGAAGTGAGAATACTGAGTTCTGCCACTTCATTAGAGTGTTTTGCTTCTTACTCCTTCTTCCTTATTTTAGTATATTAAACCTGTCCAGCATAATTCAGACACTAGGTTACATAGATTGGGATCCTTAAATATTTTCACAGAACTAGAAGGAGAAAGAGAAGTCAGTTTTGCTGATCAGAAATCACATTTCAGATGCCAGAGAAGATTAGAACATGATGAAGAATGCTGGAATGGAAAATTAATTTAGTGGCATTACAGTAGTTTTGAAGAAAAGGTTAGGGAAAAAGAACATTAATTTCAAAAATAAAGCCTTTCTTTCACAAGTTGCATAAATTTATGTAGAGTTTTACGCCTTGTCCTACTTTTGGCTTCATATATAAAATACAAATTGACTTTGACTCCTGTGTAGTTTTTAGGGTTAGAGGAATTTTTTCTGCTCCCAGTATCCATTACTTTCCAACAAAATATTAAGAAAATTAGACTCATCACTGTTGCCAGTTTGACAATTTAAACTAGGAAACATTTCTTGCCTGTGAGCTCTTATTTCAGCAAATTACATTTTTATATATAAATTTTTTTACGGTTATGTCTTGCATTTCTTCATGGTAGCCTAGTCTGCCTGCCCTTAAAAATCACCCCTAAAAATTACAATTGGGAATGAATTGCCGGAAATACACGTCTTGCTTTAAATGCTGTGCTTTGAATAATGTGCAGGGCTGTTGGTGAACTGGTCACCACAATACTTTTAGTTATAGAGGGTGTTTGTAGGGKTTTTTTTGGAGTGTTTTACAAAATATGAATGTCAAGACTATTTTCAGAAAATGAGTAATAGGTTAATTAACTTGAAAAAGAATATTTGTTACTATGTTTAGAAAAATAAATAGCTATGKTTTTTTTGAAAAACATGTTATTTTGCTTATATTTGCTTGCTTTCTCTGTGTGGTCTGGACATCTGCATGTGAAGGTCCAGAAGCCACTTGTGTGTTTTACATAAAGCACAGATACTGTCATAGGCTTTGGCTCAGGTTTCCTGATTAGGAATTCATAGAGGGGTACTAGAATTCTTGCTGTGTGCTCTGAGCCTGGGCCTTAGTGATACAATCAGGCCATCAGCCAAATAATTTTTTCCTACAACTTCAGCAAATGGGGGGGGGGGGGAAATCCAGTTGTTATTACTAACTATCGATGCATTCATTTGCTGAAAGTAAATTACCTGTCACCGTTACTATTAATCCAATAACCCTATCTACCTTTAGCTAAATCTAAGGTCCTAGAGGATCTCAAGATTTACGCCACTTTGCTGCTTTCAAAGAGAATGGTGTAAATCCTTTTTTGTACATTAGCAGCTCTTCCTGGTATTGAAATGCAGCACTTCCTAGCACAAGTAACTTATTAGTGTCATCTGCCAGAGAAAAAAGAAAAAAGAAAAACCAAACCCCAAATCCTAACAATAGCAGCAGCAGCTGGAAAGGTAGCTAAAAATATACATTTATCAGTGTATAACTAATCGGCCTGCACACAGAGACTGTGCTGACAGTTGTGCTAACAAAACTCTACCCCAGACAGTTAACAGCTTGAGATGAATTATCACATGTCTGAAGTTTTGGGGTTGAGAATCTTTTTAGAAGTGTTAAAGTTTCTTAGGAACGTTAATGCACAATACTCTGAACTGATTTTGATCAGTTTTAGTGTAGTGCAAATAGTAAGTTATTGTGCTTTTTTAACTCAAATTGATCAGATGGTTATAAAACTATGTGGACATAAGATATGCTATTGTGTTTCAGACCAAAGATTTGTCTAGCTCTGTGTTCCGCTTGGATAGTGGTTGCCTTGATAAGAATAAGGACAAAAAAAATATATATAATGTCACTCTTCAGCTATTTTCAAGTCAAGTGAACTTGTGTCACTCCTGACAGTGAGGTGGTTTGTCTACCTATAAACTTAAAGGAATTTCTTTTCTAGTCCAATTTTCCTTTAAGTGCACATAAGCTTTCTGTACCCTCGATGTCCCTTGGTAAGGAATCCCAAAAGTCTACCATTCCCTGTGACAAGAATGACCACCTTTCATTCATGTAGAGCAAGGATCCCACCAGGTTCATCTGGTGGTTTCGGAGTCTTCTGGAGGATCAGACAGTGAATATCTACCCACGTCTGTGGGACTCCATGCCATTCATGATTTTGTAGAGCTCTGTAATCCCATTTTTTTTCCACAACTATTTAATCACTCCTTTTACAAAACTTGTTTTATACCTTTTAACATCCTTTTTGTTCTTCTCTGGACCTTTTCTAGTTCTGATAAATGTTTTTTGAGATGCATATAGTGTTCAAGGTGTGGGCAAACATGGCATTTTGTTTTGTTCTCTATTTCTTTTCTAAAAAATAATGATATTTTCTTTTGAGTACTGCATTGATATTTTTATGGGACAATCTAGCATACAGCTAGGTTTTACTCCTGAATTGTAATGATCTGCTTAAAAACAATAATTTTATGTATGCAGCTGTAATTTTTATTTTTTTATATGCATCACTTCATGTTTATCTGCATTGCATTTCATCTGTCACTTAGGTGCCCAGTCACTGACTACTTCTATGGATTTCTTCATAGTCTGCCCTCATTCTTACTACCCTGAATAAGATGGTGTCATCAGCAAACTATCATTTTGCAGATCACCTCCTTTTCCAGATCTTTTAGGAATATGGTCAATAGCAAAGTGCTTGTGGCACTTCCCTTCAAGGGTAGGAAATAACCATTTATTCCCAACCTCTGTTTCCTACCTGTAAATCAGTCTGTTGTGGTGGTATTTTTTTAGTCATTATCTTGTTTTATTTTTGTCTTTTGTCACCTTTTTATGAAAGTGTGCCTACACAGTATATTGTGATGCAGTGAAGAACTATCTAAGTAGTTCTAATTTCCCCCACGGAGATGAAATTAGTTCACACTGAGTTTAAGTTTTAAAATGTTAAAAATATTAGCATTAATCTGTATTAAGATTTTTCTCTTGTCATATAGCCCAATCGCTCTTCAGACCTGAAGATTTCTTTGTGCTTGGTTTGTTGCTGGGAATCTTAAACATGACCACAATAAAAGTGGTAAGAAATCCTGATACTAGCTTTTGCTTTCCCCAGTTTTAAGTTGTATCTAGTTTATGATTCTTTAATTCCTGTTTCAGCTCCCTGCTGTCCATTCCTACAGCTTCCCATTCTCTCAACAGCCAAGAATTCTGGCGTAGATCATCTGTCAGATTGAAACCAGCTCCCACCTCCATATTTCCCTCTCAATTGCTGAATGAGGCTGGGTTTGCTTAGCTGGAGTGGTAACAGCAGGGCAAGGACATCTTGTTTTACATCCACTTGACCTTGCCTGTACATATTTGCAAAACCAGAAGAGTACAGAAGGAAATCAGCCTCTGTCTTTGTAAATTACTGTACAGGATAAGAATCTCCGGGTAATTCTTTGTTCCACACCTTTTTTCACACTTCCTTGCCACTAGCCTCACTTTCCATGTCTCCTTCTCAGCCCAGTCCCTTTTATTTTCACAATACCTTTCTCCTGTTTACTTTCCCCTCTGCATTTCTATCATTTGAAACTCTTAAACCTTTGTTAAATAACCTAACACACCCAGCTTCCCCAAAGCCACTTTGCTCACTTCACTTCTATTTTTTTACCTTTCTTCCATTTGTGTTTATAGATGTCAGCACCTCTGCAGCACAATCTGTCTTCTGGCACAATTTTGTGTAGCTACTTTTGCTCTAAGCAAGACGGGTGCTGAAGGACTGCCCCATTACCAAGACTAATAGAAGAAGTTATTATGTATGACCAAGTTGGCTGACATATTGGTTGTCTAGGGAGTTGGAAAGGAAAAAGCCAATTTAAAGTTGTATTAAAGAGAAAATTAATTTTAAGATTCCAGAATGGATTAAAAGTAAAGACTGGAAAATTAATTTACCTGGATTAGAAATAGTTGTTGGGAAAAAGAGGTATTTCTGAGAGGAAACCTTTGTTTACTTTTGACTAATGTGGTTCAAACTTAATTAAAACTTCATTATGATTAGTTTTTAAACAGTGATTAGAAATTCCTGGCTAAAGAAAAACATGCAAGGCCAGAAAATATCAAGCACTATCTGGAAAGGCACTAAGTTCCTATCCCATCCACCCACTGCATTCAGAGCTGACAACTAGATTCTGCTCAGATAGGAGCCACTTGAAATTAGTGACAGCATGGAGACATTGCCCTCTGACAGTGTTCCTTTTGCAAAGAACGATGGGGAATTTGGTCCGTAAGTGAATAAAGAATCCTTATGAACATATACTGTGATATGCTCTCTCTGCAAAATATGCTGCTTAGGAGATTCTTATACTTTCTTGCAGCCTTGTCAAAGTATGAAAAAAAGACCAAAAGAACCTCCAGTGCAGACCTCTGAAATGGATGCCTGAATTTGGTGAGATCAGGCACTCAGCACWTCTTTGATGAGCCTTCTGTAGATGTCACTGGAAGTTTAACCCATAACTTCACAGCATGTGGAATCAAAAAAGTGTGAAAGTACCTGTGATTAGTTACCAGCGTGGAAAAGAGAGAGTTTGTTCCTGTCAACGAGCAACGGTCAGGCAAGGTGAACTGCATCTCTCACTTGGAGGAAAATTATTGGGAGAAAGTTGCTAATGAATAATTTTGATCAGCTGAAGACATTTTAGAAGGTGGAATAGCAGGGCATTGTGGAAAAAAGAAAGGTTAAAGATTTCTAATGGATTAAATCACTTAATATTTATACATGAAGGTTTTAACATAAATATATACGTGTTTATATTGATCTTTCATATATGTGTGCTATGCCTGAGTCTACTAACACAGGATAAGTGTATGTGTGTACACACCATTCTACCTCTTTCATTATGAATCATGGTAATTTGACAGCAAAACCCACATTTACTGTGATGAATGAATATGAAAGAAGGAAGAAAAACAACCTTCTCCCCCAGCTTTGGTAAAATCTTTGGCTCACTCTCTACAGGTAGAATTCACCACTTGTGAAGCCAAACTCCAGCTGTTGGTCCAGCGTGGTGCATGCCTGCCCCAAAATCTTACATTGTATCTGGCAGCCCTGGGTTTGTGTCTACGATACACCAGTCATCTCAAACAGACCTACCTGTCTGTATTTAAGCAGCTGACAGCCGCAAGTTAATCTGGACTAGCCGTGAGGATAATGCAGCTAAGCCTAAAGTAGACACCTATGCTTTAAGTACCACTGGCTATAAAGTGAGTTTAGACACCTGGTGTGTATGTAGACATGCACATCCAGTCACTACACAATCAATCCCGTCCAAAATACTTGTTTCTTTAGACCAAGATAACTTTTTACTCCTCTGCCACACATAAAAAGAATTTTCTTAGTGTGTGATTGTAGTGTTGAAGACCTTGAGTTTAATAATGAACATCAACTGTAGTTCACTGTGTGTACATAACTACACTTTTTTCATTAAGAAATATGTTATAATATTTTGACAAAATACAGTGCCATATTTAGCCCAGTCTTCCTACATTAGATACTCTATTGAGAATGGAATACCTGAGCAGGAAATGTCACAGGCTTGGCTAGGTGACACCTAGCGCTGTCCTGAGCTGCCTGATTTTCCTATTCAAGTATGAAAGACAAGCGGTGAATTCAAGTGGGAAACTGTGGGCACAAGAGAGCATCTGAGCCTCCTCTTCCCCTCCAGTTTGGTGCTTACATAAATGACTCAAGGCTGCAGGTTAGATATGATATCAGCTGAATGTTTGAACTACCATGTCCCTGGAGTAGACCTAAAACTGGAATAGGAGTTTCTCTCTTACTTCATTACTATAAATTTTTTCAAGAGATTTTAAAAGCATTTTTCTCCCCCAAAAAAGAGTTTATAAGAACACTTCTTTTTCTCCTATACTGTGTTTGCCTCCATGGAGGTATTTGCCCTTGAAATAGCAATACATACAACATGTTAAAGTTTCTTTGGTCCCTTTCTGTTTTTTTCCTCAATGTATCAGTGTTGATAATGACACTTAGCAATGTACACAAGTCCTTTTATTGATTTTCCAGTATTAACTCACCCTAAAAATAGAAGTTTGTCCTAAATGAACACTGAATGCTATTAACTAACAATTCTGACATGTCAAAATTTGTCAAGAGGAGATGTTGAAGATACTCAGGATTCCACATATAATATAAAATCTATACTTTGGCAGTAGTCATTTAAAAACAATGAGCCCTACCCCTATACCCCAAAGTGTGTCACATGTTGCTGCTCCCGAGCAAAATGAAGTAGCTAGAGCAAAACAGTTCCCAGAAACAGGCTGACATCTTGATAATGGCAGTATCCAAAGGGAAAAGTGAAAACCAGTGATATTGCTCATTTCCTGAAGGGACAAAAAAAAAAAGAAAACAAAAAAAGACTGAGAAGGTGTGATGAGTATTGAGAAGTAAGCCATGTTGTGATGAAGCACCTAAAAGACTGTGACAAGAAATGGAACGTTAAAAAAGTTAATTCAATGAGATACTTGGCAATTTTTTCCTTTGAAAATGAGAAAGAYGTAGTGCAAATGTGATTTAAAGCATTCTGCTGCTCACATATAGTCTTCCCTTGTGGCATCTGTTAAAAATGAATTGTTGCAATTACAGCTCCACCCATTATTAGAATAGAAATTTGTACTAGCTGTTTTTCAGCTAGAAAAAGGCTTTCTCGGTGACAGAAGAAACAATTGAATGCAACCTTTAATGGGACAGTGTTTCCTCTCGGAACACCATGGGATATGAGGTCTCCCTCTGTAGATTTCAGTTAATTGCACACAAAAGACTGCAGGAGATGGTATTTATTTAAAATTATTGCTGGCATTACAATAAGAGATGCCACTTCTTATTAAATTGGAACATGTTGTAATTCTGCACAGGAAAGTGGTGATGCCAATACAGATCCTGAAACATTTTGGGGTGACAAATGCTAGCAATAAGAAAACAGAAGCATGAGCAGCAAATACATGGAAGAATTCTAATTCATATCAAATAGAGTTCCAAGAATACATTTTCTGAAATAGCTGCAATTTTAGTTACCTTTAGTTAAAAAGTCAATTTGTTTAAGCGGATCTGAATATTCCTGGCTATATTCAGCTTTGGTGAAATGACTTAGATTTCATAAGAAATCAATATAGGCAGTGATTTGCCTCCTTTAGCCATCTGTGAATAAATGCTCAAAATCATTGTCAAAATTCACATCTGTAAAACCAACAATCCAGCACTGTTATTTTAAGGAAAATTTACATGTTCTCCAGCCTGCAGCATAAGTACAAAAGGTTCTTTGGTATCTAATATTAAATCAAAGGGCAAAATTCAGAATTGAGGTAGGTTGAATCTAGTCTCATAATTAAAGCAAGAAATTAACTTTCACATCTAAATGTTTTATTTTGGAAATAAAGGGAAAAAAAAAGAAAGAACATAAAATTTCTTCTTCATCAAAACAATTATGCTAATATCTTTTTTTCAGAAGATGTGTTCCTTCACTCAAATAAGAGAAATTACCCTCCTCCTCCTGAAAACCTTAGCAGGCCAGAAGCTGCCYTTGTAGATTAGTAGATGACTTCAGTGTATAAAGTGTAGTATAAAGGAAAGATAAACACAGATCTTCTTTCATTAAATTTCTTCAACACATCAGTGGAATACTTTGTTTCTCACAAGAGCTCAGAAACCAGCCTCCAAATTTCTTGAGGGTATGGTCAAATTCAGAACAGCGTTACTCTGTCATCAAAAACTTTCATGATTTCCTAAAACATGCAGGATTGACAATACAGAAGGATACAAATAAAAAATTGCATAAGAAAAGCTATTTAGGTGTAAGAGAAAACAACTCCCATTTTGCTATAGGGGGAAAATGGTTCAGATGTATCATCTCAGGATGTCTCCTGTTCCTGGAACTCATTTAGCTGCTAAATTTACTAATTGTACCACAAACTTCAATCTAAGCTTTCCACCTGAAACTCAGTCTTTCCCTCACAATTTCTCTGTTCCAGATATTATTGCCCTCTTGCCACCTGGTGTAAGCTCTTCAGAAGAAGTTTAGTGTGGTCTTGGGCTCTAATCTGTTTGATTTCATGAAGTGACGTTTTCAATAAACTAAAAAATCTCAATTAACATAATCCAAGATGCCATTCCATAGTATATTTCGACAATCCACTTCAAGGATTAGGAAAAGAAAATGGACTGCTGAACTCAGATCAACTTTAAAAAAAAAAGTTAAACCACTATTTTCTCTGTAGTTTGCAAATGGTGGTCATCTATTTTACCACTTTTCATATTAACACCACTTTAATTAAAAAAAAGAGAAATGCTCCCTTAAATGTTGTGACAACTGCTTGTGCATTCTTCCTTACTGTGTGTGCTACTCTTTTAAAATGTTAATCATGAAACAGTATTAATTAAGGCTAAACTTTTTGGCAGTGCATGCTTTGAAGTGGGTTTTAAATCTTGTAGGTTTTCCCCATCCTCCATCCACCCACCAGAGGCCAATATTTTGTACTGTGCCAGCATAAAGCCAGGGCAAAATGTACCTCATTAACCATTTCACCTTAATAAATAACAAATACATTTCAATAATGTTCACTTAGAATTGCAGATTTTCTACCTCCTGACTTTCCAGCTCCTGTTACATGACAGTGACATGAGTTCAGGCCCGTGGATACTTGTCTATGMGGTTGCCATCACTCCCAGTTGCTGAAACTGGGGACTGCACACCATACATACCCATCTTTTTTTATCTTCATTCATTAGTGTATGGTGAATAGAGCTTTCTGTGCTGAGATGGATCTTGTACCTTTCTATCAGTATTATTTGTTGTTTTTCCACAACTTGCCTCTAATTATTGAGCATCAAACTTCTAAAACAGACAGACTTGATGATATTTCTAAAGATGCTTTATGAAATATGGAATTTAGCAAGTTAACTCTGCAGGCAGCTTTGAAAGTTGCAGGCTGAGCCTGCAAATAATCCTGAAATTCCACCAGTCCTTCCAGTAGGAACAGCTCAGATTACTCCATCTGCGGGTCAGTGTCTTACCTCCACCCTTCTCCTCATAAAAATCTGTGAGAACAGATACATCAGAAAGTATGTTTTTAAAGTATGTTTTAAGTATGTTTTTAATCTGGCCCCTAGCCAGCCACACTGAGAAGGGAATTCTACAGCTGTTTAACTCCATGTCGAGAATGTCCTGTGACAAACCTGTTCCCATTTCTATCCAGACCTGGGTAAAGTAAGAAACATCAACTCTCTAAGTGTCAAAGAAAGAGCAAGAAAAACTCCACTGTGATAACACTCATTATAAAATCAGTGGGACCCTTACCATTTCATGTACCCTGCCAGGATTGCCTTTGCTTCCTTCAGTTTCCATTAGAAACTCAGTGATAGCCAAATGAATTCACTCATTGTTATGCTTGTAATAGGTGGAAATACACAGTGTATATTTGTTGAAGCCTTTTATATGGAAAAATGATGTTTTGCCAAATGGTTTTGGATTTTGACAAAACATTTCCATTGGTTTAAGAAAAGAGAGAGAAGAAATAAAACTTTTTTGGCCCAATCAGAAAGGAAGAGTTTGTGGTTTTACTTGAAAACAACCTTTCCTTCAGAAATCTGTTTTATTTAAAAAATGTTTTCAGAATAAACCATTTTTATCTGATAAGATGGTGATGGACATATGTGATATTTCTTAAAAAATGAAAGTATCGTAAGTCTTTTTTTTTTTCCCCAATACATGGAAAATCCATTCTTAGACCAGCTGTCATGACCTTAAATTTGATGTTTATATATGTTTTTCCATTATTAGATTATTAATTAATATTTCTTATTTACTTTTGGTTTTCCTCAACAATTAACAGACCTGTTTCAGGCACTGTGCAAAAACAGGTCTCTCTAAGAAGACCCTGTACAGGAATCTTACAATCTAACAGGCCTGTTCTGTAAAAAAATAAAAACAGAGTTTCTGGCTCTGCTACTTTGTGGCTCTCAGACTACAGTGACAAAACACAAGAATCCCCATTACTTGGACCATTTAGTATTGCTGGAGTAAAGAACTATGCAGTACAATCTAACTAACAGTAATAAAAAATAGCAACCGATACAAATGTGTGTGCATGTGTGTAATTAATACCTCTGCCAGTTTCACAAGAGTTGCAATGTGCAATTTCAGGTTATAAGTAAGAATAAAATTTCCCTATGTGTAAAGACACATTTACTCACAATCTAACAATTTATAAAATAAACGCTGCTACAGGATTGTCTCCTAGAGGACGTGTCACTAGTGAACCTAAAACACAATCCTGTCTCTTTTGAAAATACAGTGCCCACGTTATGGTTTCTGTGGCAAAATGCAGTTGTTATTTAATTTATCTTGATTTGAGAGTTCACTTGAAAACACCTTCTGTATTCCTCAAGAGCTTATGTAAATTTCCTTAATAAATAAATATATGTCATTAGGAAACAATTTTTCTCCTGAGACAAATCATCCTGTTTTTAAGAGTGCTTAGAGACAGAGAAACGAAGGGGCAGAGTTGAATCATCACACATTAACAGCAGACACAAAAAAATTTGTGCAAACACAGGGTTGGTTAAAATGTACTCTTTGGAGCTTTGCAGAATATATTATGGTCTGCAGCATAATGGCTTCTGCTTTAGGTATTTCACAGTTCAGCACAATATATTTCAGTGAGGCAGGAAAATGCTAATAATGGGCACGTATATACCGAATTAATTTCTCAGGGGACAAGCCTGTTCAGCCCAGACTACCTAGGCATCATTCCTTCTAGACTTCAGCTAATTAATGTAGTGCAATTTAAGAAAAGGTGGAAGGGATCATATTGATAAGTGTCAACAGTGTACATTCAAAACATCTATTATTTCTCTTCTGTGTCCTTGGAGTCCTAAAAAAAAAGATCCAGCAATCACTTATAGTTAATTGTTAAGCAGAAGACAATTAAAAAAAAAAAAACAAGCCAAAAAACCCTCTTCTCTTTTGTTGCTATTTTATCTGTATTCCCTTCCCCCAGTCTCAATTTATCAGAAGCATAYAGAGAATCAGGAAATACTCTTTTTAATCTATTAATTGCAGCACTGTTTCTTCAGGAGTTGGATCATCATCTAATCCATTTGGACTTTAGAAGAATTATTATTTTTAAGTAGGTTTTTTGTGTCTGATTGTAGGATGCTGTTGAAAGCCTGGCTTGCACTGAGCATCCTTCATTCTCACTGGTTTCAATGTAGAAAACACATCACAAAATTAGGACATCCAGGAACGTTAAAACATATAGATGCTCTAAATCTTCTATAAACTCAGATCCTGTGAAAAAAGAAACTTTACTTGAGATCTAACATCTAGATTTGTTTTTTCCAAGGTTAAAGAGTCTCCTTTTGTCCTTTACTGTGGAGACTTGTAATACTTTTTGTTTAATTAAGTGACAGAATAAATTGACCAAGGCGATCAGGAAGTGTTTTGATCCAGATTATTGGAATGGAAACTATACTCAGCTTTCCCAGTAACTTATAAGCCAGCATCCTTCTCCATTAGATCTGACAACTACAATTTACTCTGGACCTCCTGATGCAGCTTGTCACTACCAACAGGCCAATATGTACATGGCCAGGGGTTACAACATACTGATTCATTAGGCTACAACCATGAATCTGCCACTTCAGAGAAAAGGCCCATCCATCTCTCTACATTTAGCTGTCATTCCTACCATGAATGTAATGCTATTACTGAGACAGCCAAGTCCATTGCTCATGCCAGATGTTGTTAGGAATTCAATCCATCCTATCTGTGAACACTAGTCCCTTCAAACAACAAGATGTTGAGTGAATTACATATTGAGTGGTGAGGGTTTTTGGCATTTAATTATCCAGCTGAAAGGAACATGCTTAATTGTTACTGCAGTTACTGGTTAGCGACTAAATAGAGGAATTTTATGAAGCGATGGTAGAGCATCGGCAGCTGAATAAATGTTTCACAGCACTGCAATGACTACGACAAAAAATCTTTATGTCTTTACTGAACACAAGTGCCTCTCTTGATGGGTAAAATGAACAGGTTTTATTTTTTGTTTTTAAGTAAGAAAACATGTAATTATTTCAATAAGGCAAATTCATGTTGCTCAATCAATCTCCTGCTAAACACTTTTGGCCCTCCAAGCAGGAACGTTGCCAGGGTGTATGGGAGTAGCAACATAGTGCCAGTTATTCATACATTCTCAGATATTTATGCCTGGGTAGCCAGGGAAACATCTGTTGGGACTGCTGCATTCAGCAAAAGGGGTACATAATCTGCTTGGAGATGAGCTGGTCCTACAGAAGTCCAGAGACATAGGACACTAGCATGTCATCTTTCCTTATGTCTGCAAGGCAGCAGAACCCAAGACCATCACTGCACATACCACATCAAAGCAGGACTCTGAAACTGAAATGGAGTTAAGCCTCATCCTTTCATTAGGCTGATTAAAACTGTCCACTTTACAGAAATAGTCTTGTGCTTCTGTACTTGGCTCAAGCTGAAGAAAGAAATATTATGAATATACATGATATTTTCAGACTAGCTAATAATGCTGTACTCTCCATGAATGTTCTATCCTGTATTATGCCCAGCTATATTTCAGTAACAAAGCCTTGAGGAAAWTGAATCAGGACTTGGGACTTCATTAATTTATCTATGTGAAGCTTCATTCTTATTTATAAACATAAGAAAGCAAAATAAGCAGCTGAAAAGACAACAGATTATTCCCCTAGATTTTAAACTGGGAAATAAGACACGCTCAGTATGACAGAAACAGAATGTCCTGGTTAATTTTCTTCCTAGTAGTTGGTATAGTGCTATGTTTTGGATTTAGTATGAGAAGAATGTTGATAACACACTGATGTTTTTAGTTGTTGCTAAGTAGTCTACTAGTCAAGGA
>JAYKAV010001112.1:6521227-6593229 GCA_035582835.1 Phoebastria nigripes | reverse complement strand
ACTGCTGTACTGCTTATCATCTTACTGTGCTGTGCCTGGGAACATTTTGATAGCAGCAATGGCGATGCGCCTGGGCTGGCAGATGTCCAGGGCATCGCTGCTGTTTCTGTGCTGCTGTACCGGACAGGCTGGAACTCCAGTGTGAACCCGAGTCGAAGGGACTGTGACCTGTGGATGAGTCCACATGGGAGCAGGACACCCCAAAGCATCTGTGGCCGTGGATAAGCCCATGCCCGAGCAGGTACATCTTGAAGYGTCTGTGGCCGTGATTACGTCTGTGCAGCAGCAGGTATACCTCTGAAGGGATTGTGGCCCAAGGATAAGTCCACACTGGAGAAGGTGCACCTCGAAACATCTGTGGCTGTGGATAAGTCCATGCTGCAGCAGGTACACCTTGAAGCATCAGTGGCTGTGCATGAGGTCATACTGGAACACCTCAAAGCACGTGGTCATGGATAAGCCCATGACAGAGCAGGTACACCCCTGGAGGGACTGCAGGCATGGGTAAGGCCATGTTGGAGCAGTTTACTTCTGAAGGGACTGTGGCTGTGGGTAAGGCCACTCTGGAGCAGGTATGTCTCTGAAGGCATTGTCGTCCATGGAGAAGGCCATGCTGGAACAGGCACACCTCAAAGCAACTGTGGCTGTGGATAAGTCTATGCCACAGCAGGTATACCCCTGGAGAGACTGTGGCTCATAGATAAGGCCCCACTTGGAGCAGGTACACCCCTAAGGGACTGCAGTCTGTGGATAAGTCCAAGCCRGAGCAGGGGCAAGGGGAGGAGTTCATTGCAATGTTAAACCTGATGGTCTGGCCCAAAGGGACCAGGGGTGGAGATTGTAATGGAAATACCTTTAAACTGTTGTGACCCATGATTTGAGTTGCACGTTATAGGAATTACTATAGCAGGAACCACCTGAACCAATGGAGGAGAAGCCTTACAAGAAGCAGCGCAAGTGCAGCAGTGACCCGACCTGAGCTGGCTTTGATGCCCAATAACTCCACGCAACACACCACCTCTCCTGTCCTGAGTGACACAGAATAAAGTTGACATTTTCTGAGAGTAAGCATGGACACTGCCTTTGGTTTTTTTTTTATTTTATCTGGCTTAATGATATAGTCTGGAATCTAGGAAGTAATCATCCCATTCATTCACTAACAAGTAAGCAATGCTTGGTTCATTTACCAACTTTACTTTGTTGCCAGCCAGAAAGAAATTATTTGTGATCTGTATATTCCTTTGATGAGGCCAGTTTGTCTAACATTGTTGAACTGACCGTCTTTAAAGGAGAAAAACAAGTGCCCAGACTGACTATCACTGGAGGTTTTTTTAAAGTATTTGAACTAAAATTATACTAAATTTAGTGAAAATTTAGCATAGTTTGTCAGAGCTCAGACTGAAGAGGGCTGAGCAGCTTGTGCAAGAATGTTTTGCCATTATATATATAATTACTTACAAGGACAATGTCCGATAACTTGATCTAGTCTAGGAGAATGTTTTTTCTGCTCCTGCTCTTATTTGGTGAGACTAACAGCCTTCAGAGCTGAAGGATCCCAATTAGCAGCAATATGTGGCTCCACTAGATTGGCACTCTTGCACATTAAGACCTAGACTTAAATCATTTCACAGATTCCAATGGATGTCACTCACACCAGCGCAGGGAATGCTGTTCTTTCTTCTTCCTTAACGCTTCTTTCAGAATCTTTATATAAACAAGAGCATTGCAGTCAGCTGTGTCTGCTACTCTTCTCCTAATTCTACTCTCCTAATTCCTCCCATTTTAAAGCCACAGCAATGATCACTCGAGGCTGGCCACATCTAGGGGCTCTGGTGGCTAGATGTCCGTTCACTCCAGCTTGGTAAATACTAAACATTTGACAACTGGCTCACAGGTCCCCTGCTAAGTATTAAGAGTTAATCTGTTGACAGCCTGATACCTGACAAAAGAGTGGGAACAGGTATTAATGTAGTTAACTATTTAGGGTTAATAATCCATTTATACTGTGCCTTCTGCAAGACCTGATCTTGCAAGCTGGAAAGCAGTCTTAACCTTCTTTTGCTTTAATGAGGTTTAGACCCATCAGGTGCTGTGCCATGCCAGCTTTGTACTCTACACAATAGAGTCTGCAGTGCTAATTTTTATTTATTTGGTTTTAAAAACCCATAACAAGCATCACAGCACCTTAAAAGAATTTATGTACCTTATATAACCACAGCACCTTAATGAAGTACATACAACCATGTCCATGGATTCCTCAGCGTATGAAGTATAGCAGTAATATCCAGTATGATCTGACCTGGAATTTGGCTTCACTGAGGCTCACATACAAATATTTGCACATGTTATTTAAGGTAATGACAGAGTCACAGTAAGATAGTGTTCCAGCTCACAGGCAAAAAATATGAAGGAAATGAAGGAATCTAGAAATTATGTTATCACTCACAGCGCCTTGGAATCTATCTACAAGTTTTCAGATTTCTATTCCAGTCATTATTATCCAGTCACTAAATCTGGTTGGAAGTTAATGTGCAATGTTATATTACTTACTGCTTTGTAATGCAGATCATTGATACAATGACCTTTGTGATTTTCCTGTTTCCACCATGTTTTGCCAGCTTAGTTGATTATATTTATAAAACTTATTTAATTTTATTTATCTATTTATTTATCATCTGCAGCTGATTTAGGTGAAATGGGAATTGTAAGACCATGGGAGTTTTTTTGGGCCACCACATGCAAGGTCACGGAAATAAAGGAATAGTGTTAATAAATCTGCTGAGTTCCTCTTCACTCTCTTGGATTCAGGTCTTGAAATAATGATATATTGTTGACACAGACATTTGGGCATTGATTCTCTAGTCTTCCAGTCATATGTGCTGATATGGGCTAGTGATCTCTCTGCAAACAATTAGACGTACATTTTTGTCAACTGAAAATTTAGCTCACATTATCCATTCTGCCTTTGCCTTTAATTCCTGTGTATCTTAATTTCGAAGTATAGTGTGGTAGTCTGATAATGCTCTGTATATCTTTTTTCTTTCTCCTTGGAAAAGGAGGGCTATCTCTGTAAAGGACAGCATAGAATCCTATAATGACAACCGAGATCATCCAACATATTACGGAAGCTATCCTACATAAATAATTATTTAAAGAGTAGCTAAAATCACACTGTCTAGCCTACCGCACTTTAGAGAAGTTTAAAATTATTGTGTATTTGTAAGACAAGATGCCTTTAAGAAATCAAGGTTCTGACCACTTATGGCTAAGAGAATATTATTGACCTAATGTCCTGGACACTTACGGTTCTACTTTTTTAAAGTTTGCCTGGGGTGTCCATAGGAAAAACTATTCTGCACTTTCCAGGCTGAAAGAGGTACAGCCTTAGTTTGTATTATCTAAATGCAGCTCCTTTCCTATGAAATAGCCTTTCATTACAAGGCAGTGTAAATGCCTCACAGAGCTCTCTTCTATTTGCATGCATTTTAGTTTATTACGTTTTGAGGCCCTAATTATGGACTAAGTATTGCATACCTCAGAAGTACCATTAATAAGTGATTCCGAGTTGTGAAAGGTAGAGTTGAAGAATTATCAGTGTTCCATTTTTTTGGAATACCAGAATCATCTCATGGTTTTTACTAAACATTTCATATTCTCCTCAGTTCTTATTAAGCAGGGTGCGTATTACAAACAAAGCATATTATTGAGCATTTCTTCAATTTTGTGTTCTTAGTAGCTCTCTTTCAAGTGTTTAACTTTTAGCTAAGATCTATTTTCTGTCTTGTACCATATCAGGCATTCCGTTAGCAATGCACTAACAATTAAACATAAATAATTCTCCCAATAAGCAGAAATCTAATCAAGTCACTTCAATTTAATATGGAAAACACTGGCAAAAACTTCCCACAAGCAAACCAACAAAAACTCCTAAAGAAATTGAATAGGAGAGTTATATAAGAAAATAACTCCATACATAATATAAAAATAAAGGGAATAAGCCATAGATAGAATCTAAAAATGATTTATGAAAATGATATCACTGAAGGGAGGGGGGATGTCCTGAAGCTGCGAACAGAGTGCTATTGTTTTTCATAGGGACTCAAGTTTCTCACTTTCCTATGTGCTTTAGTTATTCTCCATCCAATAAATTATTTACAAACTATTCACTCTATTCCAATTAACTACATATCCCAAATATAAGCATAAATTAACTACTGCTAGTATCATTTGAAACTGGTCTTAAAGGCTAGAGATTTAAATTTTAAAATAAGACAATTGATGATTAGCAATACAGGTTTTTATTGTTAACATATTTTCTATATACTTTGCTAAAAAAATCAGATTAATCTGGTCAACAATGRATGATTCTGAGGGTAAATATTAAAGGAAGATTTTTTAAATGCAGCATCAAGTGTTTACTCATTCAGTGTGATCTTATTCCTTGTAAGACCAGCCCTATCGCATGAGTTTCAGTGGCTTGTGACTGGTGTTGCAAGTCTGGCTGCCTTTCTCACTTCTAAGGGCGTAATTGCAATCAGGATACTCACTCTGCTTAACATTTTGGTTTAGGACGCAGCTTAGCAGAAACTGTAGCAGACTGTCGTGGTTTAACCCCAGCCAGCAACTAAGCACCACACAGCCGCTCGCTCACTCCCCCCCTGGTGGGATGGGGGAGAGAATCGGAAGGGTAAAAGTGAGAAAACTCGTGGGTTGAGATAAGACAGTTTAATAGGGAAAGCAAAAGCCGCGCACGCAAGCAAAGCAAAACAAGGAATTCATTCACTACTTCCCATCGGCAGGCAGGTGTTCAGCCATCTCCAGGAAAGCAGGGCTCCATCACGCGTAACGGTTACTTGGGAAGACAAACGCCATCACTCCAAACGTCCCCCCTTCCTTCTTCTTCCCCCAGCTTTTATACACTGAGCATGACGTCACATGGTATGGAATACCCCATTGGCCAGTTGGGCTAGCTGTCCTGACTATGCTCCCTCCCAGCTTCTTGTGCACCTGGCAGAGCATGGGAAGCTGAAAAGTCCTTGACTAGTAGACTACTTAGCAACAACTAAAAACATCAGTGTGTTATCAACATTATTTTCACACTAAATCCAAAACACAGCACTATACCAACTACTAGGAAAAAAAAAAATTAACTCTATCCCAGCTGAAACCAGGACACAGACACAACATTTTTGCAATTCACTGCAATGCAAATTTTTGTCCTCTAGTCAACTGTACAGTAAGTGTAAAGGGATTCCAGAGACCTAACTCAAATGTGTATGTCTACAGCGTAGGCTCAGCATTAGTTCAGTTGGATTTCATCCTTTTCATCCAGCCTTTGATGCTTTTGGCCACAAAGATGCAGTCAGTAATTTGTGGCACTTCATTTTCTGGCTACCAAGAAAAAACATTTGACCTTTAACAATTCTTGAAGATGAGGCCATGGATAAATTTATCCTGTCATATCTCCAGTTGATACTAATGAATGATTTCTGAGGGAACTGTGAAGCACTTTGACCTGTTTCTTAAAACCAGTATGGAAATAAGCAATATAATGTCTGAAAAATAACTAGAGACTTTGCCTGTTGTGGGATATATCAATACACATTCCTTCTGTAGGAACACAACAGGGAACAACCCTGATCCAGCAGAACTCCAAGTCACACCTTGAACTTTGGTCATTCAACAGGTTTAGTGAAATGCTTACACTTTTTCAGGATCAAGTCTGTGGTCTGATACAAAGCACTGAGGTGAATGGGAGAATTCAAATTGGCTTTGAAGGGTTACGATTATGCTTTAAGCATGGGCAGCATTCGTATTATGTGTATTGAATAATCTGACTATTTTTCCCCAAGTACTTGGGACTGGTACTCAGACTGCAACTTACCAAAAGAAATCTGTCCCTGCTGAAAGCTGCTGGGGTAAATAGCAGAGGGAAGACACATTTTGTGAAAGACAAGTCCATCATAAATCATTCCTCCTGGCCATCTACCAGGTCTGTATGCAACTAGTGAGATGTGTATATTTAACCAAGCATTGAAATTGGGACCTCAAATCATGTCACAAGTGGAATGTATCTGTTCAGTAAATCCGTTTTAGCTGTTTTATTCTCGAATATTGGATTTTTTTTTTTTCTTGTAAAGTGTAGGGGCTGAGATTCTAGCTATTAGTTATAAATAGGTCAGTGCATGAAGACATAAATGAGAAAAATGGGTGATTAACCTCAGACTGATAGTTATGAGTTAAGGTGGGAAAACTGGATTTGTATAGTCCATTAATAATACCACTTGGTGTTAACCATGATGTCAGTTTTGTACTAAGCCCCTTGTCACTTCATTAAGGCAGCAGTAGGAATCTAGCTATGGTTTTCCACAGCCTGACAGCAGTGTGGCAATTAAAACACGCTTGTGGTGGAAAAGGCCTGTATTTGCTTTTTGCTATAGAGTTCATATTGGCAAGAAAGTGTTGAAAAAAGAGCAGGAGAGTGGGCGGGTAGCAAGTGAGACTGAGGGCACAAAGGAAAGAAACCTTTCAGAGAATTTGCAAGGAGTGAGAAAATATATTCAAATATATTCAAGGTAGCAGTGGCTAAATGGCTACAGCCCAGATGACAGGACTGCAAGTGGTTCCCTTGGAAACATCCTTCTATTCAGAGAAGTAGAAGAGTGTAACTGGCTTTTAGGTCATGCAGACCATCTTTCCACTAATGCAAAATACAGCTGAAAAAAAAGAAATAATCAATATCGGTTAAAAATTATAAAAGACAAAAATTCCCACTTTAAATCCCAAAGTCTTGCATCATAGGATGCAGGCTTATTCTGCCCCCACTGCTTGATGCTCTATGTCACATAAAATTAGAACATAAAAGCTGTTTTGAGTTAGGGCCTCTTATCTCTCATTTGGATACATGGGGGTCCAGATTAATACAGGTTGAGAAGCTCTCTCTGTTGCTCTGATCTGTGGATTGTACCAAATATGTTCTTTTTCTAGCTAGCAGCTACATAGTTTAAATAGTCATAATAGAGAAATCTAAAATATATCTCAGATGACATGTTTCTGAATTTGGCCTTGTATATAAAAAAAAAGGGTTATAACACTTTCTAGAGAAAATTGCAAGCCAAGAAAGCAGAAAAATCCTTGCATTCACTGGGGCAAGGTATGCTTTGAATGATCTTTCAGTTTTCTCTTTAGGGCTCTATAAATGCACCTCAGTTTTGAAGGAAGTGTTACTCCATGAACAGGATATTTATTGAAAATTAATTCTATCCTGTTTAGTCCAAAATTATTAATAATCAGAAGTTTTTCATAAAAAAGATATACCGTTTTTTGTGAATAGTCACTGTTATTAATTTAGTTTTATTGTTTCTGAAATAAAACATTTATGGTTGTCAGGCTGGATTTATAGCCACTGAGAAAACTGCAGAAAAAGACATTTCCTGGCTTATAGATCATATAGGATCCATCCCCTGAGTCCAGCAGAGGGCAAAAAAAATGATTTGAATCTCTAATATCCCGGAAGCATAGGATAAGTTTTTCTAGACGGAACGAGGTACCTGAGGAATAGGCTAAATTAGCCACTATGGAATTCTTTGTGGATGTGGCTGGGCAGCTGCTGCAGCTACCTGAATTAGGTCAGGCACCTTCCACATCTCTGCTGGCTGAAATCTTATTCTTCAGCTCCCGTAGTGTCATTGTATTTTTTCATTTTGAGTATTTATGCCTCACTGTAGCTATGTAGACTGAGGGAGGATTATTTTCCACTCTATTACATGACTTTGCTGAATCTACACAGCACTTACTTATACCTGTCTTCCTAATAATTTTTCTCATCTTCGAATTATCATCAAATCAGACCTCACTTCTGATAGAGGACTCTTCTGCTGCCTTTACTGTATGTATTCAGAAGCAGGTGGCTCACTGAGAACAGAAAACACCTGTGCTTCCTTCAGAGTGCTATGGCTTTGATTTTTTCTTGCCTGAGTACGCTGACTTGAGTGATTATTTATCTCAGCTCAGCAAAGCTCTCTCCTGGTACAAAATACATCCAGAGCATACTGTAAAGCAGAAGGGAAAATGTCAATTATAGCATTTCTTTCACCAGTTTCTTCCTCCCATCACTGCTTGATAATCACTATGTTTCAGATCTGAAAATTTTTTCTCAAGAGCCGTGAATGGTGTATGGGTAACAAAATATAACACCAATAAAATCAGTGATAGAATTGCCAGTGTCTTCCATGGAGGCTGAATTTTCATTATTTTGTGGATATTTATGCCGGCAAAGATCCATCAAAAGCTAAACATGCTTTTGAGTTGAACAGTATGATTGATACAAGATACTTTCTACACTTCTTCAGGAAAAAGCAATAGTTTCATTCAAGTTTCAAAAATGTCAAGACAATAAAGAAGCAGCTCAGAAATGATGAATAGAGGTAAATACCATACCTGGAAGAGAAGAAGGTCACCTGTGGCTGTCCCAGGGTTGAGTGGAGAGCTGAAGCGGAGGATTTATGCTAATGTCCTTCTTGCCATAGTCCTGTGATGTGAAGTGTATGGTGGCCACAATGACCTAAAATTTCCTGGCCCATCTTCTCTGCAGCTACTTATTCCCAGTCTTCATCTCAGTTTGCAGTCTGCTCAGCAGCTTTAATGCAATTATTTGTGGCACCACTTTGTAGACTGAATAAATGATCTGATCTGAGATTGTTTTTTGAGGGACAGAGTATGGGGCAGGGGGGAAGAAAAGTAACCAAGGAGAGGAATTCTTAAATGTAGCCCTCCTATAAAATGGAATTACATCCTGACACAAAAGCAGCATTCTGTAAATATATGACAAGTTAAAAAAGTAGAATCACTGGCTAATGAAGTTGCAGGATTGCACAGCTGAATAATGCTCATGGTCTAGAAAGGCCCTTCCAGCACTGGCAACAAGAAAGGTCAAATGTGGTGCCATTTAAGGTTAAGATGGCTTCAGAGTGGAAAAGAGATTTTAATACTGCGCCAGTAAAAAGAGAACAGATTTTCTTTTCTCAGACTGTGACTTACTATAAGYATTTGTAGATTCTTGCTGGGTGAAATCTTAAATTCCATCTAAATGAAACATTCATCTACTTGACAGTTTGTGGTGAATAGCAGCTTCTGTTTTCTGTCAGTATGAATTATGCATGTTTGGAAAAAAGCTTCCAAATTTCAATTAGTGAATCTTAATTTTCTTTCTTAGACCAGATGGACTTTGTTAACAAAAGGATTGTATCTATATCTAATGGAACCTCAAATTGTTTTAATCAATTTCAATTGAGATAAATATTTGAAGCATTAAACCTGTCTCCGCTATTTTTTTAACAAAGTCGATTGGGGATATCAACAGCACACTGCTCAGTTTATTACTTTTTTATCCAATTAGAAAGCAGAATCCCCATGCACTAATTGGCAAGTACATAAAAGAATCTACATGTTGCTTAAGCAGCAGAGAGGCAAGGAAGTTTAATTAAGTTGTAACAGGCAATTTGTAACTAATTACATTTGGTGTTAGATGGTGCTGGTTTACTGGCATAGAGGGGGGAAAATTCTTGTACAGCTTATTGCAAGTCCCAAAATAGATAAAACCTTTTTCCTATAGTAATGCCATAAGATTTCATACCAAATATTTTACAGCCTTTTTGAACTGGTTAATGTCTTTGAAACACTATAGTACTGTACATATTGGGGACTCTAGGTTTACACCAAATCCCATTGTATTCAACAGGAGTGGTATATTTTTTCTCAGACTTAGCATTTTTAATTACACAGTTCAGTTACTTCAGCTTGTTCAGTAACGTTAGTATGTTCATTTACCTCAATATCTTCAGCAATTCTCTCTCTTGCTTGTGAAATACCATTTAGCAAATGTATATGAAGTTGTGAGTAATTTAACATGCATACCTAATTTGTCGAAATTTTGTTAAATCATAGAGTTTTAAATTGTTTTATTTTCCAAAATTCATCCAGCAGATACCTGGGAAGTTTTTGCAGGTACTTCAATATCCAGAATTGAGAAGTATTCATTTCGATTAGATATATACTTTTACCCCATAGCTTGACAGTACTTAGTTTTACACACTTACTAACCCTTAAAATGAGTTTTTACTGTGAATTTTTAAATTTAGACATTAAAATTCTCATTCGTTTGTTGTCCAGAAATATATGTTGTTGTTACGAACATATATGAAAATTAATGTTTTCATGGCAATATTTGTACGAGTATGTATAAATGAACAGATAAACATTTACTGCATTCTTTTGGTAAGACTGCACAGAGTTTAGCATTGGCTCAAAGAGGTGCACTAATTCTCAYGTTCACTAGTGGCCTAAGCAAAATGAGTTTGTGAATTCAATACAGCTCCATGAGTTTCCGTTACATAGATAAGACTATGAAGGACATGAATGTCAAATCAGAGAAATTAAACCTTGAATAATAATGATTACAGACATAACTTCTGAAAGTAGCCACTCAGGAAAAACTTTCAGACTTATCGACAGTTGCTTGAACTGTAACTGTGTTATCTAGTGTCTATACTATAAACTACATGCATGAGATTAAAAAGATTCATTCACAGCTAGTTCCCTTCAGTCCCACTGAAAGAGTTTRCAGCAGCAGAAGAGGGATGTTCGCATTGCCAAGCCTGAGGACTTTTAGGCTCCCTATACAGTTAACAGAGAAAGCTGCATTTAGAGGCAATTCAAAGAATTGAAGTGGGAATCCTAATTGCTGCCTAATACAGGTATTCTGAATAGCCCCTTGAAAATATCCACCTTTCTTCACAGAGTATAGGGAGCCTAATCACTGAGGTCAGGCTCCTAAAGCTAAGGGGTGTGATTTCTTCCACCCCTATTCCTAATAACTACACACTGTGGCAAATACTATAGTGAACAGGTGACAGACAGAAAGCTTTCCCTGACTGCACAGCAGAAGTTAGATCATTATTTCTCATCAGGACAACGGTAAAACCAGAACAAAATACTTTTCTGTAAAATTTGTAGGTCTTCTTTATAGTATATATCTTATACATATGCATACAGAATATATAACACTACCTACAACCATCAACAACTGCATTTTCCCTCTCAGTTTTTCATGGCTGTATGGATCAGTTCAGCTTCTTAACRGGTTTGTTGCCCAGACTAGTATGATATTTTTGTCTATGGCAAAAAAAAGTTCCCTAATCTTTTTGGCCGACTAATAACATCTGTTACGGTTTTGGATTATATGGAAAGACATTAATGGATGCCCATCATGAATTCCAGTTAAGTATCAGTTTGTGTAAACAGAAATGTGGCGAAAATAAAAGTAACACTAGCAGCAACACATCTGTTTAAAGAGCTAATGCAAACTACAGGTATTTGGGACAGTAATTTAGGCTATTTTTCAACATTTCCTGTTTGACACATAACCATATAAGATATGTCAGAAGCTTGATTAGTTGAGGTGATGTATACCAGCTCTTTCTTCAGGGAGAACAAAGCCATGAGGCACAATCTTTCAAGGTCTGGGGGGCAGTGAAAGGCTCAGTATGGGCTGTTAATTGTGATACATTGCTTCTCTCCTCTGGAAACATGTTCTGAATGTCTTATGCTATTAACTGCTCTTTTATTTGCTCAGCATACATTACCTCAGAAATAAAAAGTGATCCAAAGTCACAGCTGAAGAATACTTCTCATATTGAACTGGAATATCAAAAGGTGAGCCACTCCTGAGTCTGCTGTTGTAACAGAAACAATTACAAGTTGCACAGCCATGATAGGTACAACCTAGTCGGAAATATGTGAATAATGTGAGTGGCCAGGCAGTCATTCAGTAGCTTATTAGGTTTGCTGGCTTAGGCATAGCTTTGTGAAAATACGGATCTACTGCTTGCACGGTCCTCAAAGTTATGCACAGGGATATGGAAACTTGTGGAACTCAAGTTCTAGTTCTTTGCTGATTTACACCTTGCTGCATCTGTCTGTGCAACAGAACTTATGTGTCCTAAGAATAAGTTGTCTAAAATATTAAGTACAAAATGTTAAAAATATTCTAGAAGAAAATGGTTTGTGAAGAAATGCTTCTAATCCTACTTTTTTCCCCTCTGTAAATTACAACTTTTTGTGTATCCAGTTCTCTTCAAATGAAAATCTGAGGGGTTTAGGATTTGGGTCTCCAAGCCTAAGTGTGTACAGTAACTCTAGGGTAATAGGCACCGTCTATCTTTGGCTTTTCTTTTTTTTTTTTTTAATTTCTATTATTATTATTATTATTTATTATTATTATTTATTATTTATTTAACAAGTGCTGGGTTTGTGCTAGTCGAGGAAGTCAGTAAGCAGAAGGTGCATCAAACTGAGCAAGCATCTACGGAGCAAGTATAGTAGATTAAAGTGGTGATATTAAGACACCTTCTATTTCTACCCAGTATGAAGTCAGGCCACTTCTACAAACCTACCTACTCAGAGTACTTCTATGCATATGCATGCACCCAATGTAACAAAAAATCCAATTTCTTAGTCATTAAAAATCCTGATTATCTATACCAGTGGTGCCAAGCTTTCTAGATCAGCACCTCACCTGTGACTGAGGACTACTTACTGCAACATTTCTCCTGCTGTTTACGGGAAGGATAGATATAAGACCTCCTGTGTCTGTGTGCTGTGCAGATCATTTGTGCAAGTGCAGTAGGTGTCTGGACTCCCTGTGCAAATCAAGTGTACTGTACATACGCAGTAAACCTTCTCCATCCTGGGAGGACCTTGTAGGATATGAAAGGCATCGTGCACCTGAACTGCAGCTTGCTCTTAAAGGACCTCTGGGAATTAAGACAATCAGGCAACTGTAATCAGGCCATCAGCTGCAGAATAAGTACAAAACCAAAGAGGTAGTCAAGAAGAATAATGGCAATGGAAGTTGTGGAATTTACAGCCTTCATAAAATCTGTATACTTCATAGTCAGGGAGCAAAAAACTTATCATCAAATTAAATTTGTTTGTAACTGAAGCACAAAACTCTCCTTTCTTAGCTGCTTGTTTTGCTGTTATGTACTCATCACTGCAGCAGTATTTTCACTGCAACATCACATTCTCTCATGCTCCAGCATAATGTACTATGTATATAACATTATGTACTCCACATGTTTTATAATATTTGGGTGAAGTCTTGATGAAAAATATATAGTTGTTCTTCCTCCTCTACTTTCCTTCCTGCATTTAACTATTGACTCAGGACACAGACTCTTTTAGTTGAAATATTTCATATAAATCTCTCTTTTAATACATGTCTGGTCTTGATTAGAGTTTCTAGATACTACATAATGTAAATAAATAATACAAGGAAAAGTTAGGATTGAATTGATTACAGTTTATAAACCCATTTTTGTGAATAAATGTTGCCAGGATCAACATGAGGTAGCGGTGCCAAATCCATCAAAGTACTGACATTAATTAGAAGCAGACGTTTTTCTTAATTTCTTGAAAGAGAGAACCATGGCTTATTACACATTTTGTATCAAATGTACAGCATATCTATTTTCTTTATGAAATCATCAGATAAGCACAAGATGTGAGCAAGGTTGAAAAAATACATTGAATGTATTTAAGTTAACTATTATTGAATAAAATAATAAGATCAGAGATGGAATAGCTGATCAAGTCCTGGCCTCTTGGAAATATAAAAATCAGTCTAGTACAGAATTTAAGATTAGCCAGTAGCTTGGGGTATTGGTAATGTTAAATGCTATGAATCCTGTTAAATATTGGCAGTCATCTGAATTTTTACACAGGCTAAACTGCAAAGAACATTACACATTTTTTTTATCCAAGCTTGAGCTAAACAGAAATTTGTATTTAGTGAAGTTCGTCTCCTTGCAGGACAATGGGAAATGGCAGGGGGAAAAAATGGTGTGTTGGAGTTTGGTGTGCTTCTGTGCCCTTCTGTGAGAGTGTTTACATGTTCATATTGGCTCCTTGTGAAGGAAATAACTGTCAAAGGGCAAGGCGGTGTTTACCAGCAAGAGTAAAAAAAGTTATTTAAAAATAGTAAAGAATTTTTTTTTAAATTAAAAGTCATTAAACATGCTCACATTAACGCAGAACATGATTATGCTTTCCTTAAAACCAGGGACAACTTTGCAGGATCTGTCACACAGTGAATCTCATATACAGCAGAACTGATGGACAAGCTTACACTTTTACCCAGCCAAGAGCAGATYTTACTAATTTTTTAGGCAACAGCTGGCTGATCTGGCATGTGGGATCAGAGCGAGACCTCCATTTTGTTCAAAAGCAGGAGATAAAGAGTGAGGATAGAGAAAATATCTCTCTGTGGGTTTCCTGTGCTCACAGGAGCCCTCCCAAGGTATAAGCCTTCAATACTTCACCTTCCTCCACTTCCCTAACCAGACGTGGAAAGAGATAACTTGAAAGGTTTATCCTGTCTGAGTAGATTCTTGTGTTGCAACCTCTGAGATCTGCATGGATCTCCAAAATGTTATTTTGATAAATGTCTTTTAAAGTAAGCCACTTTCTCACAAAGGCTGTTACAAATTAGAGAAAACTCGACTCACAAGAGCTTTGAGAAAAACAGGATGCTGGGAAGCTCTTCTGACAGCAAGAGCGAGCTTTGTGTATTTTTTTAACCTTTCAACATATTGGTTACAAGATTTGCTGTAGCCACTCTGCCCAATTACAAAACAAAACAGAACCACAGTAAAACTGTCTGCCAAGTGTTGTGAAATATAGAAATGGAACGGCCAAACCCACAGAGATCCCTCAGGCAATACAACCTCCAGGATAGGCAGGTACACAGACATCTGGAAATTTGAGGAAACACGCCTTTAAATTTTATGAGTTTATGACCTGATTTTTAAAAAAAMTGCAGAATAATGGAATATTTTCAGAGTAATTAATCTATTTATGTCATAAAGGGAATATAACACAAATTAAATGAAAACAAAATATAGTTGGAACAAATTAAATTATTTTTCAGCCCAGTGTGAGAATTTGTTAAGTAGCTTCACCCTTAAAAATGAATGAATGATAATTAGTTCTATTTAGATGTGTTGGAAGACTTGATTCATAAATAGTAATAATAACTGTATTGCTATACATTTAATATATTTCTCTTCTATTGTAATTGAATGAACTGTCCAGCTATTAGTCGGAAAAAAAAGAATCAATCCAGAAGTCATTTTAGCCCTAATCTGTTGAAAGTTTTATCTCTTCTTCACTGAACCACAATCACTGAAGAACTGTCCACATTTGTGAATACAAGTGGACAAAACACTGTAAACCTTTATTCCACACAAACAAGTTCTCCCTGCAGAGAAACTCAGTTCAAACTCACCATTAGATTGAATCCATTGGATTAGACACTTTAAAAGAGCCCAAATTACTTACTTACCGCAGGGAAAACCTGAAACATTAGTGATAGCACTAATGGAAACAAAGCACTAAACTAACTACTCTCACTGCGTTGGGCAATGAGGAATTTTAAAAAAGTCTCAGTGTTTACTCAGAGCTAGTGAATGTTAGAATAAACAAGCAAACAAACCAAAAGCAATTGTGTTTTAAGTCAGTGTATTTTTGATGACAATGATTTTAAGTAGGACTTTGTACAGATAAATAAATGTGGGTTGTGTTTCTGTGACCTCCTTGTGGTCAGTCCTAAAGTGGACAGGTTTCATATCCTCTGAGGGAGTAATCAAGAATTAATCAGCATAAACAAATTCACATCAGAGAAGCTAGTTCAATATACTGTAATAAATGTCATTTTTCTCAGTCCATAAAAGATTTTCAAGACTGTAGATAACATCCCCCTGAAATGAATCAAAAAATGTTTTAAGTAGGGCTGAGTGTGCCCCAACATTTGCCAAGAACTATGCAACTTTTTATGTCTGTGTGCATACAAAAGTGTAAAACAATCACTTACTTATCTTGTTCTCAGAAAATGTAAGATATGCAAGATAATTAAATTTGTTCTTCTTATAATTAAATTTATCAATCTAAAATATCCACTCCTGAGTTGTTGCTAAAATAGAGCATATGAAAGAAGTTGCTCACTTCAGTTGCATGGCCTTTTTCTAAATGCAGATAATCATATTCAGCTAGGCTAAATGGAAACACAACAATCCTTGATCTTTCTACGAATGAGTTACCTGGAATAATTTGTTCTTTATATCTTACTTGGCAATTGTCAACAAAGACAGCGATAGCGTTAATTGCCTTATCATGCTTGCTTACTCCTACTGGAAGATTTTACATTCCATTAGAGAGTCCGCAAACCTTGGCACAGATTTCTGGGTTTATTTATATGAGATTATGAAAACTGGTAAACTGTTTGTCAGAAAAAGTATATGTTACCATATTTTATCTTGTTTAACAGGCTTGCTGTTGCTTCAGATTCACTGTGGGCTATGCTAAAGATGGTAAAAAAACCATTTTAATTACAGCTTGAACTCAAGCCACTTCTTCCTTGAGGTACACTGCAAAAAATTCACTGCTTAAATGTAAATGTAAAATTTGTGAATTACCTTAAAAGGTCTTTCTCTCTAAGCATAAAATACAGTGATAGACTATACACATTATTTACTCTGTAAGTCCATCAGTTTGGGTATTGAAGCAATACCCTGGATTCAGCTAATGCCACAGGAAATCTTTTTCCTGTAGTGTTCTTTGGCATAATAGAAGTACTATTTGGGGATGTTTGGTTTTAAATTACTCTGTTATTTGGACCTGTTACTGCTCTCATTGAATTCTCTGCTAATTTCACAGTGATTTCAATCACACAACATTGGGTCCTCATATAGGAGTACTGTTATGGTAATGGTATAGTGATGAGCACTTCCATTGTAAATAATAATATGGTGGCAGAAAGGTCTGCTATTTTCTGAAATTTTAGATAAAGCAAAAATATTAGAATAAAGCTTTAAAGCAAACGTGTTGTTTTAATGAAACAGTCTGCAAAAATATAATGATAAAATTTTAGAATGGGCATTGATAACCTTCTAATTTAATTTTCTTTCTGAGAGTTTTTTGAAAAGTCACAAAGACACCTATGTGCTGGTAGGCAAGGACTCTGAAATTTGAATGGACAGTAATCCATGAGCTAAAGTTACTGTCTTGTCTTCTGTCCTCCATGAGGAGGAGAAGTGCATTCATAAATGCAGCCAAAGCATTCTGCTTTGGTTAAGTGATAATATATGGAAAGCGACTGTTTAAATGTGAGGTAGATCCTGCAAGAAGCTTGTTGACAAAGTACACCTCAACCAGACATACTTTCACTGTCTCTTTTCAGTATTTCAGTACACCACAGGGTAGCGGCTCCTCAGCAGGAAGCTGGCAGTGAAGAGACCATAACTGGATGGCTTCACTACTGCCCATTAACTACTACTAGCAGTATCACATCTCTTGTGCTCCTAACTGAAAAGCAACCATTATATAGCACTGAGAGTTTACAGGTTTGAAGATGACTGCCTGTTCCACTTCAGGTGGAATAAATATTTGCCTATATCTGTGAAAAGGAGCTCAGGTATACAATTTGAGGAGGAGATGTTCAATCAGTTGTTATCAGGATATTGTTGGCAGTTGAACTCATGACCTCTCACTGGTTGCATGTAGAGATTGCAAAGATGATGAGGAATGACCAGCAGGCCTTTGGCAGGATTCATTAAAGATTGGGCCATCAGGACAACTGCAGGTAAACCAGGAAGCCCAGTATAAGAGGATGAGATTAATATTTTATTTAACATATTCACTTGGCCAAGTCAGTAAGCAGGTAGATTTTTTGTTCTTTAATTGAGGCATTTCATACAAATTCCATGGAAAAATTCCAGTTTCTACAGTAGGAAAGGTTGCAGAAAAACCACATTAATGAGAACTTCTTGATCTCTCTTGTAAATAGCAAACCAAGAAATGAAGAATCCCCAAGCCTCATTCCTTTTACTTTTGATGTCTAATGGATGATTTATTTTTGAAGAAAACTAAACAACATTTTGCAACCAAATCTTTTGGTATAAGAAAGATTTTACATCCTCTCATATACATTAAAAGTCAGAAATTTCTGAATGATCATTACTTTCCTTCCTTGCAGTGTTTATAATCTTGCAAAATTTTGAGTATCATCTCTTGGAATTACCAGTAGAGGGAAGAATTTCAGTAATTACAAATGGA
Source organism: Phoebastria nigripes (assembly GCA_035582835.1). Classification (NCBI taxonomy): domain Eukaryota; kingdom Metazoa; phylum Chordata; class Aves; order Procellariiformes; family Diomedeidae; genus Phoebastria; species Phoebastria nigripes. Next base: position 6,575,061 of record JAYKAV010001112.1, on the reverse strand, counting down.
AATAAATTTAAAAAACTGAACCCCCCCAAAACCTCAATGAATTTTTAAAAATATTTTGAAAGTTAATTATTTTGAAAGTGAATTTGAAAGTGAACCAATAAAATAGGTCAAATTTTAAAGACTTGAAAGATTTAATCAAAAAGATCTTAACTATTTGCTCTGACTCTACTATTCATGACAAGCATCCTAGAATTAACGTAAGATCTTCAGGACAGAGCGAAGTAACAGCTGGAAAACTCCTGGAACACTGAATTAGTCGTTTCTCATTGCTTAAGGATTTTAATTTAATTTTTTGTTTGCCATATGATGTCTGGAACTGTACAACTAGCCTTCCTAGCTGATGTACAAACATTCTGTAATGTAATAGATCGTTTCTTATATTAGTATGACTACAATGAACTTGAATTATAGATGAATACCCAACCAACATCTGGTCCAAGTGATATATAGAACTGTATATTATAACCCACACAGTGCTCTCTGCTGCTAATACCTATTAAGTTACATTTTCTGGCATGCAGATTATATTTAGTTTTAGATTACCTCATAATCTTAATATGTGTTCTCAGTTTTCTTCACTATCGACACTGAGAAAAAAATGCTTACACTCTAAGTCTCATTTTCATCATCTAACACTTCCTTTAACTTTCTTTGTGTATTCAATCTTATAGGGCATATGGCTTAGTTACAAAAAAAAAATAACATTGTTACCTTTTCTTGATGATCTTGCCAACACAGATCATTCAAAATTCAGAATTTTTTCCCTAAGTAACATTGTGTGTTCTCGCATATACATATAGTGAAAGGCATAAGTAGTTCCTTCAGCACTAAAAGACATATCAGTAGGTTGAGGATAATGAGGCTGATTCAGTAAGACTAGACCTTCAAGCTACATTTTCCATTCAATGAATAGACATTCTCCCTAAAACTACAATGACACATGCATGAATGAACAGCAATGAAGTGGTTAATTCACTAGGAAAAGAAAGAACAGCTGTGGGCAGCTTATGAAAAACTATGTTTGACCTGTCCATCATGGAGACATTTGTTCTTTAGTGCTGCAGGTGGCAGAGTTACTAAGAAAATCAACTTAATTCAACACAATCTTTGGAATGACTTGCTTTCTTGATAGTTTTCTGAACAGTGCACCTCTATGTCAAGTCATGATCGTTGCTGCAATACTTAAAGATGCTGACTGGGAACCAAAAGATCATTGCAAAGAAGAACATTGTGAAGGAGACATTATGCTCAGCATCTTTTAGCGCATGCAAATACAAACTAGAATGTAAGATTAGGACACAATTGAAAGAAGCATTTTACCATTATAGAAAATAGTACCAATAAACACACTGTTGTTACGAGTTCTAAACCATTGCCCTTACTTTCTAATAGCTAAATCTACTAAAAGACTTTTTGCTCATACATACTTTCTGTAAGTTTAAAAATTACTTATGGATTTAATTTTCTTTATCTTGTATTTCACTGAAATTTAGGTTATGCTTACTATATTTAAACAGTTAGTCTGCAGGTCCTCAAGCAGAATTCCTATGAAAATCAGTGTTATTATACCAGAAAATAACATGGTCAGTTAAACACTGTGGGAACTACAGCTTCCAGTTATCCATAGCTGCTGAAAATGTACACTTGAGGAGCTCACATATTTCAGAAAAGCAAAATATAATTTTAATTGACCATGAGACAGGAAGAAGAGAAGTAATACCTTCCCCCAAGTCCTCTCTTAGAAGTGACTCCAAAAGGCAGCAGAGACACCTGGCAGATCCTTTATATTCTTCTGCTACTTACTGCTATCAGTCTGCTTTCTCAATCTGCACACCTAAAAATACCCACTCACACCAGTATCAGGGAGAGACAGAATATACAATGCATACATTGGAATATGAGGCCGGGACATAGGTTGTGTAGGCTGCTGAATCCCTATTATTTTAGACCAGTGACTACTGTTACCCTTCAGATGTCTTCAGGGACTTCCAACAGGAGTCCATGCACCACTCTGTGAGTTGCCAGTGTAGTGTGGCCTTAATGGATCTGGCCATGAACAAAGAAATCTATTGAGTTAGCTGAGAATGATGGCAAAACTGTGAAATTTGATATAGTAACTATACTTGCTTGCCTCTCAAGCATGAGAATTATGTGAGTTACAATTTGGTTGAAAACATTAAACAGATAAAAAAAATTCAATTTGTTTGAATATTTTTTCCTTGACCACTTTTGGATGCAACACAAAAAAAATCCTATTTTAAATGGAAATTAATTTAGTGCTCTTTTTCTCCATGAAGCAACCATGCCAACAGAAAAGCTTTTAGTGGGCCAGGGCTAGACAACTGGTAGAGTTAACCTGAAATACATAGAGAGACAGAAAAAGTCTGTTTTCAGCCAGATGARTGCAGTTCAGTTTATTGTTGTGTTTACTATTTTAACACCCAAAGGAAAATCCAGAAGATAGTCTGTTATTCCAATGTGCAAGATGCCTGCCCTAAGGAACTTATCATATAAATAGACCTGACAGAAATAGTCATTAAATATATGTCATGATGTAACTTTAAGAGGTCTATTTTCTCCCAGGTACAGCACACTTGATACTATGTCTGTCCTCTAAAAATGAAGTTTTAAATTTTGTTTAGAGAAATGACTTTGCACATTTTATCTCTTTCTAAGAAAATATTTTTATTTTGCTGCTACTTCCAGGGTTTTGCTCTAGGTATTGAATTATGTTTGTGGATTTTTTGGAACTGTAACTCTGAAAGAAAAATAGATCAAAACAGCATAAAGCATGATTGATCGAATGTTGTAGTTGCTGGCATACATGCAAATATAAAATGTGCTTAAAGCTTGGAAATGGTTGCAATTTCATTGTAGTGATATGCACAGAACTGGTAATGATGGGGTTAAAATAGAAAAAAAACATAGATGAAGGTAATAGGACACGTGCTGCTTTCACACAGGTGATAATGAAAATTCTTTAGACCTCCGMAGGTGTAATTTAGTCAATTAGAGCACAAATTGAACAATTTCCTAATTGTTAAAGCAAATAACTAATATTATGTCTACCCCCTGAGCCATCAGTTGAAGAAAGAAACATATAATTATCAGCTCATCAACCTAAGGGCAATTTACCAAGCCTAAAATAAACAGGTTGTAATTCTCTGTATTCTAATAGTGACCAAGTTATAAATAACTTCTTTTGTATGAGTAATGGGCAGTCATTTGTAAATGACAGTCCTGGACAACTCTAGGATTACCTTTCCATATTCAAATGTAGACACAAACAAATTGCTTAGAATCTAAGTAAGTGCAGAGATTAAAATAGTGTGAGAAGAGCTTTTCTTTTCAACTACAGATGTTAATCACAGATAAACAAAGATCTAATGAAAACCTGATCTGCTATGTATCAGGTTTAAAGAGACAAAAAGGAGCATTACCAGATATCTTTTTGTTCTCTCAAGATACTTGTTTAATCTTTTTTACTTTATTTAATGTTTTCTTCAGATGGGGGAAGGGAAGAGGCTTTATCTCATATATATGGATTTATTTGGTCTCTAGGACCACTGGTATAACCACACATCTGTCTATTAAGTCTATTGGTTATGTTTCATCGAGTTCACACCTCTGTGGCCAAATAATGATGTATCCCTTTCCGGCACATACCTGTTCTATGTTGGTTATAACTGAGTGTTGAGATTCTCTTGTCATGTTATTGTTTATAAAACAGTCCCAAAAATATAACACAGTATATCATATGATCTGTCATATCATCTAAAGAGTAGGTTTCTTCTCACCTTATGATAAAAATCTATGTTGCAGAGGCCTTTGCCACCCAGTCACCTTTCATTTCTGGGGGAAGAAATAAGCCTTTGTGAGCTGCAGTGTATCACATCAAGGTCAAAGAATTCAAGCTGCAATGAATGAACGTATAGTATCTATTAGAAGCTCATAAAACTATCTGTTCAACGGTTATACAGCCCTATTAAAAGCTAGAACACATATGGCTTCAACATTTTATAAGATACCAGCATCATGGTGCAGCATTTGGTTATGCGTAGAAATCTGGGCTCCACACTACCAAGGTCATCAAGTTACACTGAAGAACCCCAGTTTCTCCACTCCTTGTGCCAGTGCTGTTTCCCTCAGGTGGGTAACGCAGAGAAGTATGTTTGCACAGTGGTGCAAAAAACCCACCATGAGTGGAGACTCCCGGTTAGATGTTCATGCCCTTTTCTTTATTGATTTTGTATGCTATTTTAAGAAGTTAATAATGGGTATGTTTTCAAAGCTGCTAGGCACTTTGTTTGCCACACTGGGACTATTAGGAGGTAATGCATGCTCTTTAAGAACCAGGGACTTAGAGCCCAAATCCTTTCTCAGTTATTTTGGTGCAGTCTCACATACATCAGTAACAGTCCTAATCAAACAGAGAATCACTAAAAGAAAAGAAAGAAGAGAGGCTAAAAGGGTGAAAGGTCTCTACATTTCGTCAATTCTAGTGAAAATGGTGCATGCTGCCATATCCTGTAATACAGCTCTTCAACATACTTCAAATCAAGTCAGAACTAAGCTGAAGCCTGATCATAATTGCTCCTTATTTCTTTCTGGAACCTTGTACTCACAAGTCTCCAAGCATCTTGCCACTTAACAAAGAGAGAAATTGAGGGTGGGGTTTGGAGACATCAAAATGTATGTCAACAAGGTGTCTAAGCTCCTGTTATTATCAGCGGAGCTCTAGTCAATACAGTTACTGGGCTTTTAGAGCTATTTAGATCACCCTGAAACAGAGACCTACATTGGCCCAGACTTGAACTCTCCTATCTATTGTACAAAACCTATGCTGTTAATTTACTGAAAGGTATGAAAACTACTGCCTGAATCTTAAGCACAACTGGATCTTGAAGACAAAACGACCAAACCCCTTACATGAATGGAAACAGCTGTGATGTTGCATATGTTGGATGATGGTGGCGAGTTTTTAAATCACCTAGTTCTATATGGATATTGAAATGGCATGCTAATGAAATGAATGAAAGCACAGGTTAACAGAATGGCGCATAGCTTCATTTACACTTCAATTCTCCTAAAGATATTTTAACTACCTATTCACATTAAGTAACTAATTGCAATTCCCAATCTACTTTATTGGCAATTCATTTGAAATGCAAGTCGGTAGTGCATGCTTTACTATTCACTAGAAAACAAGGAAGCATTAATCTTGCTTTATTTGTACCTGTGAGATCTCATGCCAACATTTTCAAGTGTAAAAAAACACATGGCATATAAATTAAGCTTAGCAGAAATAGAAAGCCACCTTTTGATGGAAATTTGACGTTTCCCATACATGCTGGTCCCCAGGCACTTTGTGTTATTTCTTTGTCTCAGTGAAGTGCATTAAGTAACTATTTTGAACTAGGGTTTTCAGATGAATGTATGCTTAAAATACAGAATGTTGAGGATGTCTATTTCAAATGGTTATGTGTTGAAAAATTATGTTGTCAGGTTTACTACCATTCTGCCACCAGCTGGTCTTAAACTGAGCCTGCAAAGGTTGCTTAAACAGAGCAAGAATGGAGGGGAGTGGGGAGGAATTTATTGTCATTAGTGTACTTTACATTTTTTGAAAGCAAAAAGTTGTATCTTTTTATTTCTTGAGCACCATGAAGACAGGAGTTTTAAAAACAGTATGTTAAATTTGTCCTTTAAACAACTCATGCATTCATGGAGTAGATATTTAAACAGATTTATTAAACTATCCTGTAGTATAAAATGAAGGAACACTAACTGACCTTTATTGTAACTCTATTAATATTTTTCATGGCAGGAATTAATTTGGTCATACTGATTTTCCTATAGTTATTCTGCTCTTTCCTCACCTGTGACAGGAAAGATGTGTTCTTTATCCTAAAAATAATGTTGAAGTTGTTGCATGGTTGGTTTCTCACACAAGTTTTGAGAGTAACTGCTGAATCAGAAATATTTGCTGAATCAGAGATATTTTATTTCACATAGGACAGTGAAATAGAAGCCTAAGAGTAAAAAACCTCTGGATTTCTTTTTACCTTTTCTTTGTGCTTCTATAATCTTTGCTCTCATGTCAAAATAAATTACCAATGGGAAGAATAACGCTATGTAGAAAAACAAATATTYTTCCCCTGTAACTAATTAAAACAGTGGAAATGCAAAACAAACTATAACAAAAATAAGCGTTGGGCAGCATGTAGGTTAATAATTTACTTTATTTAGGCTCCATTTCTCTGGTGTGTGACTACCATGGGCAATACAGTCAAAGACTGCTCTTGTCTTACAGTTTGAATAGTTAAGAAATTAAGAACTTGGATAGTGTCCCATCCGCCACTTTTCTCAATGCTTTTTTTTTTTTAAATGCTTTTTGTTCGATACAGTTTTGCAGATTTTGCTTGCACACAAACATACAAAGAAGCAGGAGTTTGTGAATCTTAGGAATCTTCACTTTAAGTTCTTATTCAAAACTGTTCTTCCCAGAGATCAGCTTTTTAGGGAGCACTTTATTGTTATATTGCTTTTCATTCCCTTGGTTTATTCTTCAAATTTCTTTCCTTTTTTGTTCTCCACAGCCTAGATCCAAAACATGATCACGTCTCCAGTTCTGACAGTGATACTGTGACAATGAATACTTTCTAGTTTGTGAGCTTGTGAACATTCAGATTTTTTGCAAAATTTAGAAAGATCAATACCAGTAAAGATTTGTAGTGTTGACAGTGTATGTTATGAAGAAACTGAATTTTGCTACCAAGCTTTTAACAAGTTCTACTGGTTATTTAACTTACTCCAGCAGAACTTGTGTGCTTATCTAACAGGTTACTTGACTGTTGATTGGCCTCCAGCTGAACTTTGTGCCACTGATCACAACCCTTTGAGCTCAACCCACCTCAGCCAGTTTTCAACCCACCTCACCATCCACATATCTAGCCCACACTTCATCAGCTTGTCAATGAAGATGTTATGGTAGACAGTGATGAAAACTGAAATCCTTACTAAAGTCAAGACAAACAACATTCACTGTTCTACACTCGTCCACCAAACTAGTCATTTTTTCACAGAAGGCTAGGTGGTTGGTCAGGCATGATTTCCACTTTCTGAATCTATGCTGACTGTTCCAAATCACCTTCTTCTCCTCAATAAATTTGGAAATGGTTTCCAGAGCTATTTGCTCCATCACCCTTCCTGGGACAGAGTTGAAGCTAACCAGCCTGTAGTTCTCCAGATCCTCCTTCTTGCCCTTCTTGAAGGTAAGAATGACCTGGCTTTCTTCCAGTCCTCAGGAATCTCCGCATATCACCATGACCTTTTAAAGGTAATTGAGAGGGGCCACTCAATGGCATTGTCCAACTCCTCATGGACTTGTGTATGTCCAGTCTAGTTTTGCTCACTTCTTTGTCCAGGTCTACAGGACTACACCAGTTTCTTCTTTGCTCTTTTCTACACAGCCAGCTCAGCAAATCACATTGCTATGGGCTCCACACCTTTTGCCTCATTGCTAAAAATTGTATTTGATCTTAAAAATTCTCCTTTCAGGCAACATGTTGCACTGTGTGCCTTTTGTTATGAGTGCCAAAGGCATTGTCTATTAATTAGAACTAATTGTTTTACATCAGAACTAGCTGTGTTTAAGCAGATATCACAAAGAGCTAAGAACCAGAGCTCCACATGAGCACTGTTTAGTAAAATAAGGTTATTTAATATCAACATATGTTTTACTCCATTGTCATCTTCACATACTTAACTAAGTTATTATTGCTATTATTAACTGTGGCAGGACAGAAAGAGAGTTAGAAGCTCTCAGTTCCCAGATGCTAAGAAGAGCACCAGCAACATAAATCATCATTACTATACCAAGAACTCACAGTTGAGCAGAGGCATCAGCGCAACAGCAAGAGCATTCAGACAAGTAGCAACCAAGGGACCACCAAATGTGTAACCACATCATCCCAAGAAGCTTGCAACCAAGACAAAATCAATTATTCAAGTATTCAGACTGCACAGCAAATATAGAGCTCTGGTTTGTATTTGGGTCTAAATGAACATGTTTCCTGGAATTTCTGGGAAASGGATATCAGTTCCAGGCCATTTTTAAAACTTAATATGGAAAGACAGTTCTTCCTTCCTAGTGAGCCAAATCATACATTTGATTTCATAGGAGACCTCCTACCTGGTTTTTGAAACATTCCTTTAAAGTTTGCTGGTGGCTGGTAGTGATCACCTTTTGAATTAAACGTTTTTACCAATCTCTGCTGATGAGAAATGTCCTCTATTAGGGGAACACCTTCACTCCTCACTGCTCCATCATGTTCGTATAATTATTACCTTTGATTTGACAAATTATGCCTTCTTACACTATGGTTTGTAATTTTGGGTGCCTAATCCTGTCACTGCTAAAATGAATCAAAGCTCTATTGAGTGAATCACCAGGATTATTTTTGATTTGAACAAATCTTGACAGTTACTGCTTTGCATGCCTAATCTGATTCATTGGCTCTACTTTGTTGCACATGCTCAATTAGAAACAAAGAAAGAAACAAACCAGTACAGCTAACCATTTAATATGTGGAGTATTCCTTCAGAGCTGTGGTAGGCCTTAATGGGGTATTTTTCTAGAGCTGTGGTAGGCCTTACACTCAGTGTGTTTTACAAATAACTCTGGATTAGACAAAAGCAAAAGTGATAGAGAATAGAGCCCCCAATAACAGAATATACATTTATGTGTATATCCCCTTGACAAAACCTGATCACACTGGCAACTGGAGCATGCTCTTGACATGATCAATTTGATTTTTATAGCCTCAGGACTCACAGGATATGCTAGTAAATTGTGAGGCCTCAGGATCGGGTGATAAACTCAGTCATTATAAAATCCTGGCATCCAGAGAAACCCTTTCAACTTGTTTGGTCTTGCCTACCAATGAAGATTATATATAGGTAAATATGACTAAATTTTTTTCTCTTCTCTGACCTAATTAAAAGCTTTCTTGAAGAATATTTTGTAGGGAGTCAGGTAGTATGATACTTTCTGACAGCATACGGAAGAAAATTATATAGTATTCTCATAGTAAGTAAATAAAATGTTTAGTATGCAGGAATATGGATCTTTACTCATATTGATTAAAATACTACCCTGTGAAGCAGCTTTATTGATTAATAGAAATGTAAATGGGAAAACACACTGTTTTAATCAAATTAGAAAGCAAGGGACACAGAAAATTAAAACGCATAAAAAAGGTCCTGGATATATTTTATAGTCATTCATCTTTTTCCATGCCTAATCAAAACATAACAAGCTAATGTGCCAAGAAGACGTAAGCTTGATTAACAGCAGTAAAAGGACAGGTATGTAAGTCCAATCTGCCCAGACTTCTTACAGTTGAGAATAACAAATCTCTTCTTGGAGTGTTTGATCACACTCATTCACATGAATATAACAATGGCTGCATTAAGTCAAATTAAAGGTCCACTTCACCCGTTACTCCAGTCTCCGATACTGGTCAGTAGAAGGGGCAGTTCAAGCAGGAATAAATTCAGTTAAGAGGTGCCCACCGGCATGTGAGGCTGATATTGATGCCTGGTGCACAGGGACTGAGTCTTCCCTGATCTGGTAGGAAACTCCAGCTGCGGATGTTAGTGATGTGGTAGCAATAGGCAATCAGTAGCAAACCAATAGTATCTCTGGGGAAAGCTGGACAGAAATTTGGAAGGTTGTGGGGGAATTCTGGCAACTGTGGGAATGCTTTTGTCTCCCTGGCCCTATCACACCTCCATGACTGGCCAGCACCTATCAGTTTCCCAGACACCTTCAAGGAGTCTTGAATGCTGTTGGTGGTGTGTTCATTGCTGGCTGTGACCTACCTGAGGAGTAGGGGACCCCTCTGATGCCTTGCTTTCACACTTTTTATCCTTTGATTGTTCCCTTTTTTCATGCATTGTCCTCAATAATGACTTGATTTTATCTACAGCTGTTGGATTTTTTTACCCTTTGATGATCTCTCTCTTTCGGAGGTGGATGGAAGAGGGCATCTAGTGTTTCTAGGAATGAAATGGCATCTGGTTATTGCTAGAAATGGAAGATGTGACATTTTCATATGGGCAGTGACCTATATGAAAGTGTTTCTTCCTCCTGACTATAGCTTGTTCCTCTAATGGCAGTGCCACTGCACAGATTACAAAGCCTAGATTTTTTTCAACACAGTTGTGTTCAGGCTGTAATTGTGATGGCAACTGAATGACAACAGTTTAAGTAGTTTTGAAAAAATGTAGGCTTACAAAAATATGAAGAGAAGCTTGCATTTTCACTCCAGCAACATATCCAAATCATCAAAATGAAGAAACATTTTCCGGAAGAGTTCGGTTCTTCTTCTTGACATAATAATAATAATAAAAAACCTACTCATTTATTCCTGGATGGAAATGTGTTTGTTCATTTCCTTTCGTGAAGCTGTTTCCTCCCGAGCAGAATTGTCCAAAATATTAAACCAGAGCTACTTAAATACCAGAGTCTGTAACATGATCATTCTGCTTTCAAAGTGTTTAGTTTCTTTACAGTGCCGAGATTTGAGAAGGGTTATTCTTATCCTAGCCAGAATAAAAAAGCCATCCTATAAGGACACTGGAAATAACTCTATATTTAAGGTCCAAACAATATTTTTAAAATCAGTGTTAGCATATCAAGAAAAAGTCCGATATATATTTCTGAAACCCTGGAGGTAGTGCTTATGAGTCAGGAGGAAAAAATAGTACTTAAAAAAAGCGAAGGGAGAGCATGAAGCTCAGAATAACAGTTATAACATTTTATATAGAAAAAYATATTTTCAAAAGACATTAAACTGAAAACATTTGAGTCTAGATATCTCTAACTTTGGATCAATTCTTTGAAAATAAACATTATCATGAATTTTAATTAATTTTTAAGTTATAAACAACATTATAAAGACCTAAAATATGAAATGGACTCTGCACAATAAAACATGTTGGCAAGACTTCAACTCCTGAAAATAATGACTATGGACTACCTTTCAGAGATTTCTTTCTATTTGAATTAACCACCAAAAGCATGGATGCATTTTAGTCTTGAAGCTGTAAAGKGGAAAAGCTTGGGTCTGCTGCTACAATCTGGGGTGCCTGGAAGCTGAATGGTGCCTTAGCATCATATGTCCATGTCCAGCTTGTCCGCATAGCAACTCCATGTAAACATAGCCTGGTGGAGCAAAGAACTGGAGGTGATTATGAGATACCTTGCAAACTGGGAGAGACTTCATTCTACGCCATAAAATAACTATGGCTAAAGACTAGAAAACTACTGCAATTTGGCCTCACTGATTCATTTATTCTCTCTGATATTAAACAGTGTGTCACATGTATACGGTTTCATAACTAGCTCAATGGATTATAAAGAAAGACCATGATACTGAGAGAAAGATGAGATAAAGGGAGCTAAAGCAGACTTCCGATCAGTGACTCTTTTCTGTCTCCCAAAATTATATTGCTCTACTCAGAGATCCTCAGATTGGCTCAAACTGGAATTAACTCTGTGCTTATCTAGCTTTCTCTCTCATTACAAAAGTGATAGCCATAATCTACAATTAGAGAGTTCCCAGACTAAAAACAGGTCTCAGTCAGTTTTTGGGCTGAGTCAGTTTTTGGACTGTGTCAGTCATTTATGGCTTGCAGCAGGGGTGCTGCTGATCTTCTTATCTAACTCTTCTTCTCATTTTTTTTTTTTCCCCTACATCTCCCTGTCAACACAAACCACACAAAAAGTTCTAGAGAGTCTGAAGTGACTGTCTGCAGGGACACCCAGAACTTATAGCAGGTAGCTATAGGTATAGGTATTGTTATAGGTAACTTGTAGCAGGTAGTTTGATGGAAAGGGCTGCAAAAGCCATGTGATCCAAGCTTTCCAGGGGGCCTGTGTAGACCCACAGTCCTGACTCTCATAAAGCTGTTACTGTAAAATCATTCTGTCTTATTTGCATTTTGAATCAAATGTCCTGGATACTTTTTATTCAATGCACGCATCCTCCTCATCTATAATACTGGTAGTGATACCACCCACTTCAATAAATGCTATAAATGGAAGCTGCTTCCTGAAAAGAAACTGCACCAGGGGACTTTATGCCCTAAATTTTGAACAAAAAGAAGTGAAACAAACGGTTTTTACCCTGAAAATGTTGCTTCTTACAGTAATTTCTCAGCACATGATTACAAATATAATTAATTTTCCAAGGGATCACAACATAAATCAAAGAACTGATTAAACCATATTGTTTGTTACATGAAAATCCTATTGAGAGAAAATCAGATGCTGAAGACAAAAGGTAATTTTGGGTCACACTGTTTGTTTTCAGTTACTTTCTCTTACCAGTTTAAAAGGAGATTTGAGTTGCTTATTCAGACCTCTTACTTAATAAGCTATCATTTTTATTTTCAATAAGAGCAAACAGATCATCTTAAAGAAAACTTTCTGGAAGTGACAAACAAGCACAGAACACCCAGAGGCAAGAGGTCTGTAGAATCTTTAAAAGGTAGCTGGAGGCTAGAGCTAAAGCTCTGGAATCTGATAACCAAAAGCTCTAGCCTGACTAATAAATATTTAGGGGATAGACATGTACTCCACAAAACCAACCAAACCTAAGGCTGAAAAAAAGAAAAAAATTCAATTTATTGTATATTGTTCTTAAAATTAATTCCTTATAATGCAATTGTTCCAGAGACTCAAATGTTGTATAAAAACACTGGAGAAAGGGTTTTTTAGCCCTCAAAGACATACTATTTTTTGCACTTTATAGTGGGTAAGTGTTTGAAAGAATGTCATATTTCAAAAGTGAATCCCACTCTGCTAGAARAACACTGCAGGTACAGCTGTTATGCCACTGAGCTGGATCATCGCTGTCTTTTCAATGCTTCCTTCAAATGGTGCTGCCCTTTCAAGTCCCATTCAGATTGTTCTTTCCATGAACTAAATAAAATGACAAAGGTAAATTGCTTGAAGACCATGACATGATTTCTCCTTCTACAAAAAGTAATAGATTCATTTGTGGTCAGAATGACTTAATGGTCATGCTTTAGAGAGAGTGATCTGGGAACCATCTCACTAGGGAAATATGATTGAACATCTGGTTAGCACCTTTTTGTGATGCTTGATGGAACGGTCATTGCATCAGCATGCATAGCATACTAGAAATACTCAGGAAAAGGCTAACAAACATACATGTGGAGGCAAAGCAGGTAAAACAATTGTGGTAACTCCCCCTGGCCCATATCTTGCTTTCCCATTTCCCTCTGTGAAAGTTTCCCAAGAATCTTCATATCTAGGCTGTCTTCCTGTTGCCTGCATTTCACTGCGCTCAGAGCTGGCATCGTTCTGCTCTAGTCCAATAGGCAGGGATCTGTCTCAGCCTCGCCAGCTCTCCCATTGGAAAATTGTTTTTACTTTGGATTCAGACTAATCTACCAGGCCATTTTTTTGACACCAGTTGGAGTTTTTTCAGTTTACTTGCTGAATTTTGATTTACTGCAGTAAATTTTGTGAGTAAGAATGGCAAGGTTGCATTTTCTGACTTTGTTTTTCTTAAAGTCAGTTTGAAACCTTCTGGCTTTATAAGTTCAAACATATCTATGTCTGTAATATAGGAAACTAATCTATTCAACAAATGCTATATTTGAAGATCAGAAACTACAAGCTGCTTGGATGAAAAATGAGTGTGGATATGCAATGTTGAAAGCACCTACATGTAATTTTTGCCTCAAAGGTAAGCTGTTGTGACAATAAGTACACATAAGAAGCAATCCATATGAGCAGTAAGAAATCTTTTTATTTGGATATCTGATGGAATATAGTACTACCTGAAGAATGTACTTCAACTTTTGTAAATAAAATTAATCAGAACCTGTCAAGAATTTTTTACTAAACAGTTTTGCACTGCTGTTTCAATTTTTCATGAGCAAAAAATGCTATTTTATTATAACAGTCTTTGTGAAAATGGGTCAGCTCTGGCTAATTTATCAACTGGTATAATCTGAAGAGATATTTAAAGTTTTTGAAGATTTTTTATGATATTTTGCTAAGAGAAAGAGAGTCTGTTACATTTCCAGATAAGATGTTTATAATACAGTATTATGATTACGAATGACTAAAATAAAAATAAGACAAAAAAATCCTTAGAGAAAAATATTCTTAAGAATATATTCAGCCATTAGGTGAAATAGCTGACCAAATAATTGACTGAGTGAAATTGAAGGGAGGGAAGTACAGCAAAATTAAAACCACAGTAAACAAGTAAAATACAGAATCCCACAGGACTGATGACAGCTAGAACAAGTGTGCATCCAAGAAGCTGTACGGGGTTTCTCTGTTTCTGTCTTTTCTGGTAGCACCAGGAGAGCTACTGAGGAACAGCTGGCTCAGTTCTGTCTGTAGCCCAGCAGGGTTGCTGATAATTTCTGTAATCCTTACATGGGGCGCTAGGGAGGAGAGACGTTGCTGCAATCCTGCTTTCCCGAGCAAACATTTGCGCATTTAAGAAGGGGAATATGATACTTAAAGTTGCTCCTTCTGGATGTTTCTCCTGCTTCTTGTCCTGTCCTTTTTTCCGTGCAGCTTGCTATCAAGTTTATTGTCAGGGGATAACTCGGGCTACCTCGTCGCCTGCACAGAACAGAGCACTTTTCGCAGCTGTGTTTGCTTTCCACATAATCACCTTTCTCCACTTTGGGGAAAGTTAGGAATACAGTAGGCTGGAAATGTTTTTCCCATGACATGTTTTCACAAGGAAAATATTGATTTGTCAAACCTGAAGGCTTTTATACAGATGCATATTTATTTCAGTGAAAGTTTTGTTAGGAAATTTTCAAAAGAGCAAATGTGGTTAGCCAGAACTTGATGTTCAGATGAATTGATTGAGAGAAAGGGAATGTTGGTTCATATCTTTGCCTAATGCATAATCACCTGATTCAGGAATGAGAGTCCCCTAACGACTTCAAGAGAAGACTTACTTCAGAAGAGGGTTTTTTCATTTCAGTGAAGAATTAAATTAAATTAAAACAACAACTTAAAACTTCATATTTTCTTAGGTTGGATTTGTGGTGCTCCTATACTACTGGTTCATTCCAAAATAAAGATTTATCATCTTAAAAACAAGCAACAAAGCATTGTTAATAAATACTTGGAAGTTTTAAAATACATTTTCCTTTTATTTTACTACTTTACCAGGTGAGTTCTTTCCTCCTCAAACCTTCTCAGTGCAGAGCAGATGTTAAGAATAACTGCTGTGATATTGCTAGGAAAAAAGAAAGGCTGCTTTGCTTTTGCACAATATTGAATTATTTTTACAAGGTAAATTCTAGGAGAATGACATTTGGTGTCAACACTGTATAAACAATAGCTGCCCTGCAATTGCTAATCTATTTCCTTCATTACTGCTGATGTCCTGAAACCCGCAGAACACCAGAACTGACAGAAAAACAACCCATTTCCTCCAAACTTTCCTGCTGAATAATTACTTCCTGTGTTTATCTGATATGTGCTTCCTGTGGGCAATTTCCACATGTTTTTCCTGTGCATGGGATTTTTTAAGGACTCCAAGAAAAACCAAATTTTGCTGAGTGCCTCCTGAAACTAAGATGAAGTTGAACAGATCAACAGGAGACAGAAAGAGCTTTAAATACCTTTGAAAATATTTTCTTTAAAGATTTTTAAGACTATTTTTACTAATAGTTTGGTCATAAAAACTTACATCGCATTCAGTTTTTACAGGTATATCAACTTTGCCTATTTATTACTGCTATTGTAAAGAAAATAGTTTTTAGTCTTCTTCCCTGTGTACACAAAACCTTTATTTCAGCTCATTAATTCTGAAAGAAATTATTGTGATATTTAGATATGAGAGAGCACCTTTATCTTTATAGGAGCTTAAAGAAATCGACATGTTCTCCTCTTCGGTTGTGTGGGATGGTAGGAAAGCTGCACTTTTCTGAAAATCCTCTTGCTAGCATGCCCTAGACATCGTCACAAAGCCAACGTGGAACAGGGCTTGGGGACAGAGATCTTCCATTTTTCCCCATCTCCTGAGGCATTCTGAGTTACATGAAGGACTCACAATACAGATTTGGTGTTTCCTCACACACTCATTAACACTAGTCATTTTGGCTAGATGCCTACTTGCACTCTTCCTTCAACAGCCATGCTAAAAGAAGTGCCTGTTTCAAATAGTAAGTTTTATTAAATGTTGATGCTTCCCCTGCCATGTCCCAGAGCTGTGGTTTTGTCTCCAGTGGTTGTCTAATACAAGTTTTTTTCAAGAAAACTGAAGGACTTGCTGATGTCATGAGGTATTCCTTGTTTTATGGGTCTTGCTGTTAATGTTGCTAGCTGCTGCGTGTGAAAAAGCTCGTCAACAACATTTAGCAGAATTGTCTTTGGTATATATAAACTCCCAGGGTTTTTTGCTGGGAGCTATGGCTTCTTACATGCATGAGGAATATGTGAAAGTCGCTAGTGACATCAGAATCTCTGTATGTTACAAAATTTCTTCAGGATTCTCCCAGAAATTCTCTGACAAATGATTACATCTCCAGGTTGGGTGAATCTTAATGAATGGGTAGATGGTTAATTCAGCTGCTTATCATATGGTAGACTCAAGCGTTTCCAAACTCCCAGGTTTTAGTGTCTTCTTAGGTGGGAAAATTCTGGTGTTGGTTTATGGAGATAAATGACAGACCAAGTGAGTAATTCAGCTATTTATGTTAATCCTTCATCAGAATCAGTTTTCAAGTAAAAGGGGAAAGCATGATTCATCTCTTAATGGAACAAAATTATAATTTTGCAGTACCTTTGCTAAGACGAAGTTTTCCTTCTTAATAGAATGAATCACTCTCCATTGTCAGAAGGACATCCATTATTTGGAGATGGAGCACAGATCAGTCTAAATATATTTGACTATGTATATACTTGGCTTAATGTATTGTTTGAAAATAGTCTTTTGCTATATATTAGTAGAACCTTCTAAGCCTTACTAACATACCTATGTTGATTAAGTATTTGGTGATACATGCTTTATGTAGAAGAAAAAACATAGTGTTTTCAGCAACGTGTCGTGTCCTGTAACAGTTTCATGATGTTCTTTAATTGTGCTGAATGCATTCAATGAGTGAAGCTTGTATATGTAGCAGGAAAGATTTTCATTGTGAAAGGAATTGTATTGTAGAATAAATGGAGAAAGCTAAATCAATTATGAGAGATGGCTGTGTTTTCAAGAGGCAGGCTTCATTTGGGGAATAATGAAGAAGGCTGGAAGTTTCTGTACTGTGGAGAGAGGGGCACTTAGCTGATGCTGAATGACAAGACCAGTTACTCAATGCTTCCAGCAGTGGGTGGAGCTTCAGCAGAGGCAGGGTTTTGATTAGATTCTTCCACCATCTATCCAGTATAAACTGGAATCCTAAATATGCAAACGTCTTAAATTACATTTCTCTTTAGAAGGGGAAAAAAACTCCTTCAAATTAAGTTTTAATTTAAGAAGCAAAATCCTAGTGTAACTGATTTAAATTAAAACTCAGTTATTGTGCAGTTCTTATCTTTATGTTTGTATTAAGAGGGTACAGTGAGATATTATTGTCTTGAAAGAAAATTGAAACTCTTGCCTAATTTTAACATTGTAAAAAGAAACAAATGGGTTTTAACATTTTAAGCATCTAGACTTAAACAATGAATGAATCTCATTAATATCTGGAGGCTTTTTTAGCTATTCCTCTTGCCGACATTTCTCCTTATGGTTTCATTTTAGCAATCCTTTATCTTTAAACACAAATCCCCAGGACAAATGCAAGAGTGGTTGGATTTGATACAAATCTAAAAGTACACATATCTGTCATTCGGGCTGAAGCCTAAATAAACAATACAAATTGTGCAGTGGAACATAAGATTAATTTCTGAATTTCAAGGTTCTACTTTGGTAAAATACCTTGTGTGAAAAAAGAAGAAAAAATCAAACAGGATTAAAAAAATTAGGTCAACTGAATCTGGGATTTCAAACATTAATATCCATCATTCATGACTGCATCGTTCTTTCATGGGGTCATTACCTTGTAAAACAGCAGAGCTTATGTTGTTTTGACTGTGTGTTTTTCTATCTTAACATATTTGGAAGTCTTTCAAATTCAACTTTAGAACTGATTTACATAAGTTTATAGTGCTTATTTCAGTTCTGTTAGATCCTGTACTTTGGCACTCTCATTTGGGGAATATGTTGCCTTCTTATCAATACTCATACAAAATAGCTTAATGGAGTTCTAAAAATTTCATCCTTCACTATGGTCTTAGGTGTGTCTGTCTTGCATTAGTAGTTTTTCTTCCTTCCTCAAGTTTTTTAGTTCCCTTTTTTTTTTTCTCTAGTTAAAGAACAAAATGGATGTCCTGTAAGCATAAATATGCTTACACTTTACCTTTGCCAGCTATGTTGACCTAGTATGACTTCCGTATTGCCTTGGCTGAAACAACACCCAGCTTGATTAGTTTCAGGTCAGGTCAGGTATCTTCACACTAACCTGCTCAGACCTGATAGGTGTGAGTGAAGGTATTGGGGTGGAAACACTGCAGTGTAAAGTAACATAGAGTGACCATGACTTTGCCAAGAAAGGTCACTAGTGGCCACCATCAAGGGTGAACTAATTATATGTATAAGACATGCCATACCATTTAATAAAGGTCAAATATTTAAAACATGAATCAAAGACTGTATTTCTTCTGTGAACTTCCATGACAGTAGATGTTACTTTTGGGGTACACGACAAATTTCTTGGTTTCGCACTATGTTTGCATAGTATTATAGCAAATGGTTGCAATTGTCTAATTAAAATAATTAGTCCTTTAGCTATGCTGATAGCACACAACTTTGATTTTCCACTCTATATGAGCTACATGGAAATAGACACTTTTATTTTTAGGCTACTGTTCTCTCTACACAAGAATGACCCCATCTATAATTTGATTGAATCAACAGCAAAACTTTCATTGGCTTCAAAACATTTTGGACCTACTGTTTACACTTTTGTTCTAGTAGTGAGTAAAAGGGAAACTGGTATTATGAAAAGAGCAAGCAGGATTTGTACATTAGGTAAACCACTGAGGAAGTAATACTTTCCTTGTGTTTCCATGTCATCCATACACTGCTAAACAAAAAGTGAAACCAAGAACATTGTTTACATCATGACAGGTGTACAGCATTCACTATATTTCTACATAATTAGTCAGACTGATACCAAACAAGATTTCCATGACTGTAAATGGAAAGGACTATATTATTTTCACAATTATCTCAGCTTCTTTCATACTCTGATGGACATCCTTCATGACAGTTACGAACCTGACCAGGATCAGAGGCTAGGTGGTACCAGTCCAAAAAATGGAAGGTAATGCTTGGGGTGTCTGGGGACACATGGATTCACCAGATTCATTTTGCCAGCTAACAGCAATGAAGCTATAGAAACATTAACTGACCATAAGTAAACTCTTTTGCATGCTCTTGAAACAGTCTCCTGCTCGCGTTTAACATGTTTTCAATCTGAGTGTGCTGGTCAGTCATTCATAAAGTTTACATGCTATTTTTTAATGTAATGACTCTTTTCTGTCAATACACAGTCTGGGCTCTAAGACTGGGACTCAGAAACATTTCACAGCATTTCCCCTTCTCTACTCTACCTCCAGCCATAAAGCACCTTGGGAAACAGCAAAAATTGGACAAATGTAGACCACCATGTTGAAGGACATTAGGATAAACAGGGACTAAATTTAGGTATTCCATGTTCCAGACAAGTTCATCAGCCTAGGGCTTAAAAACATTATTGCCTTCTTGTCTGGAAGATGTTTGATAGAGGAAAACAATCTTTTGCTTTGGGTAGGCTTCTCCAGAATGTTCTATGAAATAGGTAGAGGAAAAACTAATTTCTGATTTCTGAGAGGTCTTAAAATACTGTGCTACTGAATCTGGTCAAAGCCAAAATACTTAGAGGAACGAGCAAAAGTAGAAATGTGTTATAAAAATATCCAGGAACCAAGAGAATGCATCTTGAATAAGGTAGCCACTGAGAGGGTAATTTTGTACTTATGGAAAGTTTAAGCACCTTTTGGAATAATTTACTTTTCAAAAGCTTCCTGTACAGGCAAATGGACAGAAACTTGTTTCAATTTATGAGAGAAGAACCTTGCAGGTTTTGTCCCTGCAAAGGCCAGTAAACAAATGGGATGAACAAGTTTTCTTACCCAGACTTCAGATGACGCTGTGTAGTTTGTACCTATATAAAGTCCTTGCTCCTTCAGGAGAAGTTACCTTTGTTCATGTTGTCTACTGGGAACACCTCCTAGCCCTTGCCAACTCTTGAGCTATGCTAAGAAACTGCCTGGAAAGGTCAAGAATTGTGCCAGGGAACATGCTGACAGTTAAGCAGTGTAAATAATCATGGAGCTGTTCTTGAGCTTGTTTCTGTACCATGTACATGCTAGTAGTAAAGACCAGGCAGAAGGACTGAATTCACTGTGGGACCAGGAAATGAAGAGTGCAGCACACACCATAACTGCCTCAAGCAGAAACTGCATCTGTTCACACCTAAGGTGGATGGTCAGACCAACTGGCTGGTTAGCTCTGCAGTGGGAATGCATGCTCAGAGACATCCTCATCATGAGGATTAATGACTCAAATTCACTGTTGTCTTCCATATGATCTTCACTGAAAATAAACAAAAAGTTCTTGTGCTAGATTAAGGTGGAAATTACTTCTGTGTTTTGAAAAACTCTCAATTTCCAATATTTCATCCTGACTCAAGGTAAAAATTCCAGGTCTGGCTTTCCCTTTTCACACACTTCTCTGTGAGTTTGTGTGAATGGCTTCTATAAGTACCTGTGTGTATGGATGGATAAATAGTCACCAGAAAACTGCAGGTGAGGAGAGGAATTGTATAAGAGAGAGCATGTGAAAGTCTTCCAAGAACTGAAAAGCTCTGGAGACTGCTGATCTTGTTAAATCTGGAAGAACTCATAAACTCAGGACAGCAAGAGTTGCTGAATCTGTCCAAGGCCACCAGAACACCTCGACTCCATCCACATTGTATAACTCAGACAACACCCAAGAAGATGGTGGCAACGATATGCAAAAAAATATAGCATTATATATGCATACCTGAAGCAACAAGGGAAACTGAAGGAATTTCTGAGCATCATCCAGAAGCCACTGGTGCATCAGTACTGTGGTACTAATTATGTGCTATTAAAAATAAGTTTGATTCTATTAAAAATAACAGTTTAATTAAAAAACCCCACAACACTATGATTTGCGTCTCTGTTGATTTGATCATTTGTCAGGAAAAAGGGAATTTACAAAATGGATACAGTAAGATGTCAGAAATCAATTTCTTATCAGGAAATATTTAATACTCCTGTTATTACCAAGCCATTTAATAGGGCTAACAGTGTGACAAATTTGGCCTATGTATGAATATGTTCCCTATCACGACTTTCATTAAGTTGCCTTCATTATCAGTTGCAAGAAGATCAGGGGAAAAGGTCTTGAGAAACAGGCCATATATTGAAATTCTCTTGTCTTTTTTGTGATCACAGAAGTTGAAAGAGGCGAAGTACAGTTTATTTTTATTATTATTACACTTTGGTTAAGAACCAACTGTTAAGACATGTCCTTTGGAATGACATCCAGTGTGCAGTGTTTTCTGCTCATCTAAAATGTCATTTGTTATGTGGGTATGTTTCAATGCACTTCGTCTCAAGGCCTGTGTTTGTTGTTTGATACAGTACTGTATGCAGTAGATATAGCATTATGTGGATTGCAAACCAGCTCTGAGCCAATGTTTTAAACTGTGGCAGCACAATAACCATGAGCTGAGCACCAAAGAATGTGGCAGGTAACCACAAGCTATAATTCTGGCAATTACAGCAATGATATTTTGAGAGACTGGATGGCTGCAGTGGTATTTTTATATTCCCTCTTAAGGTCTCCCTTCGAAGTTAACTGCTCAGTTTTGCTTAGCTGGGCTGGCATGAATGTTTAACTTATACTGGAAAAGTTATTCCAACCCAGCAAGATGTTTAACTTGTATGTCTTCTGTCTGTTTTCTATTCACAGGCTAGTATGTCAGTGCATGGAAAGGAGATGCAAAACCAAGAAGATTATGCGTAGGATCTAGGATTTAACAGGGTTTTTTTTCTTTAATATTTGTATATTTCTTCTAAAGATTTCCATGGTGTTTTATTAACATGGGCAGAGAGGGTAGATATTCTGGATTTTGCAAAAGAAAGCAAAAAAGCTAGCATTTTTCTCATAGCTGCACATATAATATATCAGGTAGGAAAGGAAAAAAAAAAAAACAAATGTCATTACTCAAATGACAAGTGAACTTCTTATGCTGCAAATAGACAAATAAAACAAACTGGCACTTGTGGAAGACGTGTTGCTGCCACAAATTTAAGGTGGTAAAACACAGTTTAGCATATTCATAGTAGTTTGGCCTTAAAGACAAAAATTACCTCATCTAATTTTGTCTTCAAATGATCAGATAGAATGAAAATGAGTAAACAGTACAACCATGTAAAAACCTCATTTAAAGTGATGTCAATACCCTCATCTTTGAACRCTTGTGTCTTAGCACATGGTTATTTGTATCAGCCATTTTACTCATGGCCTATCTACTGTCACTTTTGTACCAAATGTAAGGCGCTCCATTTCCTCCTCTCCACTTCCATTTAGTGAAAAGCCTCATGAAAAAGTGCTGCTGCTTTCCACCATCTCCAATGATCAAATTGCTTTTGTCTCATTCAGTCTCGTTCAAGAACTGTGAACTGTAGCCACTAAATTTGACCATTTCTCTTAAACTAAAATCCCTAGCTAACTTTCATAGATAAGCTGTTATGCACAATACTTATTCTTAGCAGATTTTTTTTAACGAAATATGACATTGATCTATTAGTTGAATACCTTAACCTGACATTTCATCTTTGCTTGAGTATGCTATTAATAACCTCCCATACATGTTTTTTTTGCTGGTGCTTGTCTAAATATTATTGTTAAAGTGAATGACATTCAATTTTGTTACATTTATTTTGGCTAATATTTATTGTTTGATGGTCCAGTAAAGGCATGATGAATCATACCATTATTTTTCCTGCAAAAACATCTAGTTTATTTTTTCTTTTTTAGGATCTAGTGTCTTTTTTCTCTGGTAAAAATTATGTCATTCAGTGGCCTGAATATATGTGAATATGTATGAAGATGAGGAAGCATAAATGATAGTGCTGGAAAGTAAAAGGTAGGATTTATACTTGCCATGCAAAGGCACAGATACATTTGATTCACTGAGGTGAATCAGAAGATAAATTGGCTTTTATCTATGTCTTTTGTTCTGAGGTATCAGATTCCTTTGACTATCTATTAAATACAGCTACCAACAGGTTTGCTTTTCATATAGTTTTCACCCCTTGTGTTGTAGAAGTCTGGGAAATACCGTGTGGACTAAACTAGTATTGCACTTGTAAAATGAGATCGAGGATTTGAAAACTGCTGATTTTCTTTCCTATACTGACAACATGTTTTGTATTTAATCATAGCATAGTCAGCTTCTATTTTTAAGCATTGCCTGAGTTGAAATAGAATTAACACATCAGTGTAGGTGTAACAACTCTCTAATAATTTCCACATGTGGTATTTTCCTCACTGTTATTTCTTAAACTGAAAAATACTTAACTCCCACAGAAACCTATCAATGTTGAATAATTATAAAGTTGCCACTGATACAAATCTTTCTATGAGGTTTCATATCTTAATAGAAATTACAGGCTAGATAGTGTGTTAGACCTCTGAATGCTGACACAAAATATCACATATAAGAGTGTGCTTACCTTGAATTCTTTCCCCCCCCCGGACACTCTGACATTACTGATAAATCCTGTGTAATTAATCAGAGAGCAGCAATCAGCCAATAGAATTCCTGAAGCAGCCTTTGGTTTCTAAACAGGATCATCTGTCATTGGCTTTTAAGAGAAATATATTTAGAAACTGCCTTAAGTACTATCTAACACTAACTTTCCCTTCTAATACCGATGAGATTTATCAGTAAGAATAAACTAACTGAAACTGTTTGTCTGCAATGTCTGAAGGGAGTATCCCTTCCCATTAATTTTCTCCAGTGCTTTGAATTTTGGATACCTTTAGGTTCTCTCATTGCAAGAGAACTGCTTGCCATATCTTATCTTTAAGTCTACAGGAAAACTATCACTGTCCTTTTTGCCAGAATAATGGGGAGTCTCTCCTTGCTTTAATTACAACAAACAAGATAGGGGCAATCTCATAAATAAATGAAATTATTTATGTGCTCAATTATATATACTTTTAATAATAGCAATGTCAAAGTGAAGTAACAATATTTATATAGAGGCTAGATTATACTGAATGAGTCCATCATATATTTATGTAATGCTCCCAACATCCTCTTGGTATGAATTAGCATGGTACTGAAATTGATAGAGATATGAATTTATATCCATTGACCTTCCAATCCTGTCCATTATATATCATGTAGACAACTTTATATTTCATAAAACTTGGCAAATTCTTGTCAGTGTGTGCAGTACATGATTTTCTAACTGTAAAATCTGCCTTGAAATGAAATACGCCAGAGTTAATCCATTGCCATCTGTCTTTATTTTGCTCACCCGCTGGATCATATCCCCCACACACAGCATATTATTTTTTAAATAAGCAAACTCTCATTGACAAGGAAGACCATAATGGCTCTGTAAGAGACAATGTGGTCTGCTGTGTCAATAGTCCACATTTTATAGCTCCTGAATTACACACTGAAAGAGCTTGTTGCTTCAGGGGCCTGAAGACTGAACATGAGAAGAATGTCTGCTTGCATTTACTGGAAATTCTTTTATTTTCTTAAGAAAAAAGGGGAAAATGTTAATAATTTGACTTTTATTATAAACTGAATTCAAAATTCTTCAAGATACACATATAATCTTATTTTTTGATGTAAGTTCTGTCTTTGTTACACAGGCATTCTGATGCTAACTTATTTTGAATCTTGCATAATAACAGTGTGTAACACTGCAAAATGAATTCAAAACATACCACAGTGTATCGGTAGTGTTTCACATCTACACTGGAAAACTCCAAGAGACACATAGTAGAGCCAGACTCTATAGTGGTTATCTTACAAGGCAGCTTAAAATAATTGGTGATATTGTTTCATCCTGAATCGATCTGAAACTTATCTGTGTAATTATTTATAAAATGCTAATGGGGTGCAACCTAAGGTAATCCTTGCTAAACTATGTTTATCCTCATTTAATCCAACCTTTCTCTCTTTTGTCCTCTCCATTCCTCCTTATTTATAATCAATCTCCAAATCTCTCCTATTTAAAAAATGGTTATTCATAAAAGTTTCTCCTGAAGTCACAGGAGCTTGAATGACAGTGGAAGATACTGGAGTGAACCAGAAATAAAGTAATATCTATGAAAAATGTTGTCACAAAATCCCAGTGGGTACAGGAATCTACTTTGCTCTTAAGCCTGATTGTCCTTCTTCATCTGGTCATACAGGAGCACACAAACTGGGGAAGTTGCTCTGATCTGATTTTCAGAGATGACTGAAAGTTTCTGGGTGGTTTATTCTCCATGAGGATGGCTTTCCCCCTCATGGGGGGAGGGAAAAGGTCAGCCGTTCCCCCCAAATATGAATATTGAAATCTTTTCAGTGAAACTGAAAGTTTCCTATAGCAGAATGAGAGTGATATTTCTCCTCTTGTGTCAGATCAATATTTACCTCACCTCTTGGAGTATCAGGAGGAGAGATCAGCTTATAGAAAACACTTGGAAAAAAACATGAAGCAGCACCGAGAGAACCATAATGGAAGAATCTGAAGTGAAATTTGATTGCAAACATTAAATGTTTTGTTTAGACTCTAAGGAAATGAAATGTTTTGAAATTTCCAAACAGAAATGCATACAAAGATCTATTTCTTCTGCTCAAATACTATTATCCCAGCCAAAAATGCAGTAGTTTTATGCCTTCAGATTTTTAAGAAAAGATGAAAATATATTGCAGGAATTAAATCATTTTTGAAAAGGAATAAGTCAGCTAAAAATTAATTTTTCATATAATAATATTTAGATGCATTTTTTTTTAAAARACTTGTTATTGATGCTCTGTTTATCATGTGAAGTCCCTTAGAATAATGAGATGTTTCAGGTAGAGGTAGGAAGGAAAAGAGAGATGTTTTGGGCTTAACCTTACCGATTAAGCAGTGACTGATGTTTAGTGTGGTTTAGTGGTGCCTCCTGATGTTGTGGACCTCTCTAATCAGAGAACCGCTCGACAGAATGGGATTGTATCTGTCTCTATATTTGGTTTTTGATATTATTGGATTTCATGTTACTGAAATAAATGTTATCTCCATAAGCTGTGAATATCTGAGTTTGGTATTGCTTAACACAGTAGAGTCTATTACAGTTCATGGTAGCAAATGATAGTATATGCAAATGAAATATTTTCTCTTTATTTTGTCCTTGGGCAATTGGCACATTCTCTATGTGCCTGAGCCACTTAGAGAATAAGTTATGTGGTAATGGAACTTATTAACATCTGGACAAATGTGACAGTGTTGATTTGTAAGGTACAGCAACTAAATCAGCTTCATCAATCTATGTTAAGCAGCAATTTTTAAAATTTATTTTTGGTGTATGAACCTTGATGTTTCTTGGGAGTTGCTGGTAGGACACATGCTGGTGCTGTGTCTGAAAATGTATGTTGTATTGTAGTCCTAACTCAGTAAAAATAAAAATTCTGCAGATACCATTTTCTGTGAAGCTGACCAGGGTAGTTATTTGTTAAATTTTTAGTCCAAACTGTATTTGTACAATGTATTCACAAAGACAAGACATAACATTTTGAATGTCCCTACAAAAGAAAATTGTTCAACCTTTTTGTTCTAGCTTGTCACAGAATGAAGTAGTAGAACAAAAAGAAGTAGTAGAAGCAAAAGCTTTAGTAAACTTTTAAAGACCAGAAAACAATTTTCTATATGATTTACTGTAACTGTTACTCATTTTGATTTCACTTCTTTTTCAATTTATTCCCTAGACACAATCCTGACCAATATATTGACTTAAGTAACTGATATTGTAGACAGATGTTAGCTCAAATCTTCTTGGATCAGTCTTCTTGCAGAAATTTACAGATATGGACACATTATATGGACATCTAAGTTTTCAGAAACTAATGTATTACAGATACACTTAAAGCTTTTCAGGCCGTGTGTTTGAAAATGTTTCTGCATTGTGTCATATCAATTTGCCACTTGAGAACAGAAAGGGGGAAATGAAGAGTTACTGTCACAATCAGCTACTAGAACACATGATTTCATTTTAATATTAGAAGGTTACATTCACAAATGCTGATGATTTTTTTTTTTTAACTCAGAGGAAATAAGGGAAAGGTGTTATGAGTTCTGAGCATCTGGTTTCTGTTTCTAACTTTCCTATATTTCTAAAAGTCATTATGTACCAGTTTATAAGGGCCAAGGAAGAACAAATGATAYGACAGAGTAGCCAAAATGAATCATTATGCTCCCCTTCTAGCTCCCATTGTTTTTGGAACTACTGTAGGGTCCAATTACAATTTTACTTGAATATTTCTGGCTTTTCTTGTTCTCAATTCAGGAAACRGATGAATAGGGACACTGTTGTTCGTATTGTGGTAGAGAGGTAGCAATTCATCTTGGACAAGGCTGCAGTSACTTTGCAAATCCTTCCCCCCTACTCCACCCACTTCCAAAAAAAACCTACCTTTCAAAGAAACAAGGGTTTTAGTAGAAGAAAAAGGTGGGGAGATGACATTTTCCAGTTTCCTTTTTGATTCTATAAATGTCTCTCCTAATTAATATATTTCTGTTTTCTGCATCAGAGCTGATATGTTTACATTGAAGCAGCTACTAAGAAGAATGAAGCTTGAATGCACTTCAGATCTTACACTGAAATGCTGGAAAATGTATGGGGTTTTTTCATGATTCTTTTTTTATTTTATTTGAATGTTACTTGCCTTTTAAACAATCTCATCTTATTAATTTCTGTGGCACCCACTTTGGTTGCAACTGGGAGGGCATGAGAAGGTAATGAGGCCTAAAGTCTGTCTTTTTGGGTCTGTTGCATCTGAAGTGCACACACTATGATTCAGTGTGTGCAGGGTTTTAGACCTCCCTACTTGAATGATTAAAGATGATGGACAAAGTAACATAAAGGCTGAAATCCAAAATGTAGATTCTTAAAACTGACACTCGACTGTCACTTATACCCGGAGGCCAGATTTCAGTGGACATATCCAGAACTGCCCCTGCCCTGGCAGTGCTGTGCAGCTGAGTGCTCACAGGCATTGCTTATTCATCTCCTCTGAGAGCCTTGAGTGAGAACCTTCTCTCAAAACAGTTTTGGTACACAGGACCTTATAGAAAACATAAAAGGAGAAAGGGTTTGTCTTTTTTTAATGTACCTTTTGCCAACTACTCCTGTGATGGGAGCACTCTAAAGAGGCACTGCAAATTCAGGTTCAGCTTCTTTCTCTACCTGAAAGAGACGTGAACACAATTTCTAACATTCAGAGTACATCAGGCATCTTGGGGATATTCTTTTAATCCTGCCGTATAAGTTGCTGTGAAAATCAGGGGCCCTAACAAATTTCCTGAGTAAGAAAGCAGTGGTCAGGATGTTTTCTTGGAAACAGGTTGGCCTAGATTTAAATATTGTGTAGCAGTGTTCAGAGATGCAGGATGTAGAGCCCCTGTCTCCTCCCTTGCTTACAAAAGCCCTAATTTTTTAAAATACAAAGTCATTCACCTTAGCTCACTTCCTGCCCGAAGTGGCAAAGACTGAAAGCCTTCCTTTCTTGCTCCCAGGGTACATTCCTACATCCATGATTAGGGCATCCTTCTAATAGGCTGGGCCACAGGAAGTTATCAAGCTGCTTCAGGTGGACACATGCCTCTCCTCAGCCTATTGGCTAATTTAGGTAGCTCAGCAGGCTGGTTTTGTATACACCCCTCTCTTAGACATTAATTATCCTCATTCACTCTGTGGGTAACATAGATTATCCTAAATAACAAGATGATTAAGAGTAAGAAAATAAGGTACTTACCCTACTAACATGTAAATTAATTTGCATATTTTGTTCTAAAATCGCCTGCTTTAAAACATATTTCTATGTGCTCAATGTTCCACAATTGCCTAAACCTTGAAGACTTTGGAATTGCTCATACAAATAAAATTAAGAAAGTGAATAAATCCTTACAACAATCTGCACCCCTGGTTTCAGATATTTAAAAGCAAAGGTTAAGATGGCTGCTGAATAAGCAAATTCAATATATTCCTTCTTTTAGAGACATTGTACTTGTACTTTTCTTTTTGATTGTTTATTTTAGCCTTGTGTAGTCTAGGCTAAAATGCTGTGTTTTCACTTTACCAGCATAACAACCAAGATAGGACAGTCTAAATTGCTAACAAAAGGGCAATATCCCAAGGAAAGAAGAATTTGTATGGGGTGTGATGCCTTCTCCACAAAGATGACCTTGAATAGTGCTCTTCCATCAACCTACCCCCAAGTTCATCTGCGGTATTGGGCAGATTATGAGACTTCTTTCTTTGTTTGACTTATAGCCTACATGGTTTGTGGTTGCTTTATTTATTGAATGCTAAGCATATTTATTTAGAGTCTTTTTTATTTATATAATTCTCCCACAGGCTAAAAATCTATTGAGTCATATACAAGCATTCATCATGTACAAGTAAAACACTATTTTATAACTTCTAAAGTGAGGGTCTTAATGAAAAGTTCAGCTAAACAGAGGGTTTGAATAAAGTTCTAACATCCTCCACAATAGGCCATGCATTGTGGCAGGTCTGAAAGTGGAGCTCGAGTCCAGCTAACATCATTTGACCTAAGGAGTGACTCAGGAAGGCTATAGGAGGTCTAGCAAGAAAAATAACGTACCACGGCACATCTGTGAAGCAGAGGAGTAAATATAGTCAGTGCCTCAAATACATGTGCTTGGCAGTAGCTAAACTTCCCCCCTTTTTCTATGCGTGAATGTGACTGTATTTACAGTGAGAGGAAGGCACAACTGGACATCCTCTCGTGTGCTGAAAAGCCTTACAATGGTTTTCAACCCATTACAGAAATACAGGCCCAGATTTTTGGCTCTAATCAGGAGGCCTCTCTCTCGGGCAGCACTTCCTGAGGCGGTACTTAAAAGTAGGAGCAAAGGGACATTGTAGTTCCCCACATCACATCTAATCTGAGTTTGCCTAATTCCTCACCTTTAATCTGTGTCTGCCTTAATGGTCCTTAGTTTTAGTGTTATATTCTAACATCCCTCTATTCCACCAGGTCYGCAATCTACCCACTCAATGGAGCCCATGAGACAACTGAGATGTTGGCAGGAGAGGTCCTGGATTAGAGGAGTTTATTTTCAGGCATGCCTGTGAAGTGTCAGTCATGCTGTTAGCACTAGATAATCTGAAACTGGCAAATGTGAGGAAATTAAATTTAAAGCTGGCACTTCATCTTTAATTCACTGTTCTGCATGCTGTAATGATATAATTTTACAGCAGTGTGAATTAAGGTTGGAGTAGGATCAGACTTTAATCTGACTTATCTGTTTTTTGTCATTTTAATCTAGTTTAACAACATGTTTAATTTGGAAGACTCTCCTAGTCACCTTAGGGAATTGCCTTGTAGTTCATCACAGTATTTGATACTGAAATCTAAAAAAAGATGTCATCAGAATCTCCTTTCTTTTACCTGATAGCATTGATATTAGCACACATCTTGGAGTACAGAGTGTCTCTGCAATAGCCATAGGCTGATGAACCTTGGACCTTCAGCACCGAAAGCAAAAGCCTCAACTACACTGAAGAGAAACTTTTTGAACTAATAGCCTGTTAATGTCATCGATGCTAACAACAGATGGTGAAACAATCATTAACACTAGGACAAGGTATTATGTATCCATATTCTACAAATATGATTCTGCTCATATTGTTTTCACAAGTGGAGTCTTTCATGAAGTAAAGGCTCAGTATACTTTCCTAACTTCACATTTTGCTGGACAGGCTTCCTTCTGAACTCAATGGTGGATTTATTCATACCCACTACCTGTTTTTTCCAGATCTTGACAACAGTACAATAGTTCAAATCCTTACCCCATGACCTCACTATATTTTATTCCACTTCATTTTTAGACAGACAAGGGGAAATTTATACATTATCCAGGCTGGATTTCTGTCTGATTAGATAGTCACAGCCACAGTAGTGGAAGGAGGGTGATAAGCAATATTCTAAAAATCAAATATTTTACCACGTGTCTTGATCATAGACTTTGTCAGTGAACATATTTTATCACTTATGGACCCAGTGCTTTACTTAAGCTTGGATAGCACAGGCTAGCCAAAGGGAGCATAAAACAAAGAATTGAAAGAAAAGCTGTGTATCTTGCCAGAGCCGGTCATGCTGCTGTTCTTAGCTTCTCGGTAGCTACAAAGCAATATGAAAGATCAGTACTGCTGGAGACTGTAGCCAAGGACAGTTATGAACTTGTGTTGGAAGTAGCCTGTGACAATGCATCTTTGCACCTCAGAGGAAGGGAACTAACACTAGTAATTCCTCGTCTATGTTTTGTGCCCCACAAGTAGAGAGACAACGAGTCAACCTTTGAAATGAGTGGGGCCTTCACAGGCTTCACAGGCTGAAATTATTTAGTATGAATTGTTCCATGAATAACTTAAAGCTACAGATATGCCTTTATAAGTTGGGGGTTAGTTCTCAAACAAAGGAACAGAGCAAAAATTTCAACGTATGTTAGTATGGATTTATTCATCAAGGCAAATATGGCTGTCTAGTTTCAAATGAGAGCCAAGACCTGACATTAGGTTGTACTATTTACTTCTGAACACAACAAAGTGCTGTTTAAACATGAAAAAATGGTATTTTACATACTTAGCTTCAGGGACCAAGTATGAGGATGTTGGTGTACATCTTCCACTTACATTTATTCAAAAGCATTTTGTGCCCTCTGGTGACCATTTAGAGCTCCATTTTGCAAGATTAGCTGCAACCTTTTTGATATCAGGACTCTACCAGGACTATCAGTAAGATTTTCTACTCCTAGGTGGGGCTAAAAGAATAGTTTATTTAAAAAAAAAAAGCAGGGCTAGCTGTTTATACGCTCTTTTATACACTAGATATCATATGCATTTGGCAGATTGTCATCTGAATCATGCTGGATTTCCCAATTCTATTTTGGTCCTGTAATCAAAGCATCTAGAATTAATCACATGAGGTAAAATTGGGAAAGAATCATTAAGTGAGCTCTTTGATATAACTGAACTACCTCTCAATGCAAAAGGAATTTTATCAACGTACAAAAATCATACGATAATAACAGCACCTTATATTACAAAAAGTAAAGTAATTTCCATTCTAGAAGATCATTAAATACGTCCTGTTCAATATACTTTTTACATACAAAAACTTGACAAAGTCAATGGGTCTCTTACATGTGAAGATCTTGTCCTACTGTGTCTTATGTTTGGAGGCCTCACTAGAACCAAAATGTAACCACATTTGGAAGTCAATTATTGCATATTTCAAACAGCATGCAGAAACAGTTGAAACCAGTCAGCAAACCAAATCTTTTGTGGCATATAAATAGGCATATGCATAAAAAGAGTAATCAAATTAATAAGTTAATGTAATATTTCAAAAATTTTGAGGTATTCTAAAGAGGYACAAAATAACTAGAATTTAGCTGGATAGTTGGAGTTGTCATCAATACTTTTGCAAAAGTTGTCATTTAGTAATAAGAACTTACTTTTTTATTTCATACAAAAATAATCAAAAGGAGTATGGCATGTTGTCATACCACACTGAGGCACTGTGTGGTACGGGCACAGTACTGCAGGGGGAAACCATCGTAGACTGTACTTTCTTCTGAGATTTTCTTTTACCATCCAAATACTACCATGAAGTAGGAGAAAGGACAATTGGTCCTTGCCCACAATACCACGACTTTTCTGTATCATTGCAATGTTATATTTTTACTGGCAGTAGCCCTGATTAACAGTCTGATATGTCTCTCTGTGGGYAATTCAAAGCCCCATGAGGTCAGCTGAATGGCTCTTGCTGATTTTGGTAGGTTTTGGATCAGGCCCTAAAGGAAAGCGGTCTGGCATACTAAGACTAAGAAAAAACCCAACAAAACACAGGCAGTATCTGTTCCCAAGTCTGCCATGGATATAGTATTACCTTTTGGGCAAGTCTCTCAATTTGAAAAAGTGTCAGTCTATTTAGTTGGGATAATAGTAGTTACTTAAGCTATTAAAATGTTTGGAGAATTAATTAATGTTTGTAAAAAGTTTGTAAGTGAGTTAAAGGTGTTAGAAAGTGCACAGAATTTTAGTATTGTTAGCAGGTCTATTTTTAATAAATCCCCCTTGATCATAATTCATTATCCCTCTGAGAATTCATCCGAGGCTTTTTAGTCAACACTTTCTCCTGCAATCCATATTAATTAGCAATATTGGTCTGTTGGTTCTACAGTATTTACCATTTTTCCCTCTGGTTTCAGAACACTGTAATTAAAGTATTCCTAAGAGAACTGATTAATGAATTGACCTGAAATGCCTTATTATAGATCCTACACAAAACTTACTTTTAAAATGTACTACAAAGTTTTGTAGAGTTTAGCTGGAAATCCACTGGAGCCTGGAGCCTGATTCCTTCTCCCCAAAACACAAAAGACAAAGAAGCACAAAGTATAAAATCTAAATTTCCTTCTACCTCTGTGTGTAAATCAATCTCAGGAAGTGCAACATTACAAAGGGTGGTTCATGTTAGAGTGGCTTTTGCTTATGCAAAAGATTAGTTTCTAATCCTGCTATAAGAAGGACAGAAATATATTTCTGCTCTCATCTGAAACTCCAGCRATTTCATTAAAGTTCTCATTATGGAATTGACATTTCATTCTTTGTTTATTTATATCACCATTTTTGATCTCACTTACCCTCACCCCCATCTGCTAACTGTATACAAGTAACACTAACAGGAAACTTTTATAAGCAACTTTCTTTTTCTTGTCATCACCAAGACTCTTTTTGTTATTTTTAAGAACTAGAACTCTGGGTGTTTTGGGGGAAAAGAAAACATAAAGATCCTGCCAGAAATCATCCTCTAGTCTAACATGCAATTTGTAACACAGGCAGTTTGGTTATGCAGGCCTTTTCCTTCTCACACTTCTCCAATTAAAATGAATGAAAACCATTCCTTTCAATATTTTTCATATGCTGGATTCTTGTTATGGGATAAAGAGAGAAGCAAACAGATGTTTATGAAATTGTAAGCATGGAAAAGAGAAAGGGCCATTCATGGATGGATTTGGAGAGGGGTGAAAAGGGTGGTAATATAATAAGTTGAAGTAAATTTTCTTTATGCCTTGGGGAAAGAAATGAGAGCAAAGTAAACTCAATGTGGGAGCACACAAAGTTTGCTTATTTATTTTATGTACTTAGACATTAAAGTTTGAATTAGTTATCAATGCTAATGTAACTTTAAATGTTATGCCTTTGGACTATGCTCAGGAGAGGATCGTTTTTCATTTAACCATGTAGCTAGTAAATTGGATTACTGTGAGATAAAATTCATATGTAGCTAAATAATGCATTGCTTTGGTGCTAATAACCAGATTCCATGGAAAACTGGAGTTTTATGAAAAACTGGCAGATACTTGAAGATGACCTCTCAATGCAATAATCTGAAAATACCACATACATTTATGGTAGTCTACTGAAGTGGTATCATTTTTCTATAAATAGAAAAATTCTATTACATTACCCGAGAATTGGAGGGTGTCCAAGAGTGTGTCATTCTTCTTAAGTGTTTTTAAAAAAAAAGTCTGAAGCTTCCATTCACTCTGGCTAAATGTTAAAAAGTCAGGATAATTTTTCGAACTGCCCTAATTCACTGAATTTACAAAACTGGCCGCAGATTTCAGTAAGATGAATGAGAACGAGGTACCTTGTGAACTATCCAATATCACATTCAGAGCTGAACACAATGCCTTATTTTTCCTCCCTTGCATCCACCCATCCACTTGTTTAACATATACATAGCTCAGCCCTCTAAAGTTGGTATTGAATGTTCTCCACTAAATCCAACAGAGTTTAAGGCTTTCTTGAATCACAGGAATAACTCAATATAGTAAACTGCCTTTAGCTTGGAGTTTGGCAATGTAATTTTAATGGGGTGGAATTTTGTATTCCTTGATTTCAATAATAACAACCCATATGCTTATAGTTAGGTATGGATTAAAGTCCCCAAACTGAAAAAAAGAAAAAAAAAAAAAAAAAGGTTGTCAAAGTCATAGTTCTGTGTGAAGGCCTGAAGACAGCATTATATGATTAATCCTGACCTGCTACATAAACTGATTCATATCTGTGCTTTGAATCTAATACTTTACTAAATTGTGTGTTCCAGAAAGACACAGAGTGGTAAATGTGAGCAGAAATGCTAACATGCATAAAAATCACATATAAAACAGTTTGCTAATTGAGACATACAGTCTCTATTGGACTGGGACTTATTTTCCAGGAAGGATTTTAGGAGCCCAGAAACATGTGAAGATTACTCTTTAAATTTAAAAAAAAAAAAGAGGAAAGAAATAACAAAAGCTAATTGGTAATGGGACATACAAAGTAGTTGAGGAATGTTTGAGATATCAGGGTTCAAGAAGAGATTTCTCATTCAGCCATGCTAACTCTCTACTTTCCCAGTAGCCCTAAGGTTTCATTCTCAGAGCTCCAAAGATTAGTAACTTGGTTTTAAGACCTAGCAAAAGAAGGCCCCAAAGCTATATGTCAGATGTCAGTTATCAGATTAAATTTATTGTCAATTTTGGTTTACCATAATCTTTTTCATACTACTGAGCAAGAGCTCAGTACTAATATCCACAGTTTTATGCCCAGCAGTGGTGAAGTAACTAAGTAAGTGTGCTACTCATTAAGTAAGCCTCAGAGTTGATGTTTCCCACATCTGTGCATTAACAGTATATAGTTTTACAATGTGGTAATTCATTTTCTTCAAGCTGAATGGTGATAAGCTCTGCAAGTCTGTTGATCTGCTGAACAAAAACAGGGCCATTGATTTCAAGTTCAGGAGAGAAGATACAAAAGGACCTTAAATAATTTAGTATGAAAAGAGTTAAATGATGTTGTCACTTTTTTTCTGTTTCCTCCCTTGAGAAACTTTTTAAAAAATAGCAATTCAGCCAGGGAAACTCTGAAATTCAAGACTCAGGAAGAATTATTTCAATTGCATGTCACAGTACTCACTCTATGGCATTGTTAAATATTTCTCATTTTATTAATTGGAATGACCCCAAGAAATAGAACCRGTGACTCCTGAATTTTCCAGAGAATGAATCTTTTCATTTGAACTAATGGTAAGTTACCCCCAGAAAATTGAGTTTGTGTTCATAATGAAGTTATGAAATCTACTGCTGAATTCATTAAATTGGAATAACTTTTATTTCATTATAGTAACAAACACAGCAAATTAATTTTCTCAACTAGGCATCAGTATGTGTTTTTAATAGAGAACACTATTATGTGTGAACAATTAAAATCATTTACATTTGGAGAACATCATTGATTATGAATGATGTTATTATCCCATTAATATAGCAAAACCAATCAAAACTGAATGTTAAAGAGTTGAAATTGTGCATTTAAACTAATAAGCAAATTATGTGCAGATGTAGACAGGAGTCTGGAACTTTGGTACGMAATGTTGGCTGTGACTGGCACATATGTTTAGCAAATTTGCACTGTCCCTTAAGGTCTAATTAAGTACTATACACTGTAAGACAGAAAGCTCCATACACATAATTACCCATTGTGTGCTTGCTTATCTATTTAAAATATTACTTTTGTTGTATTTAATTATGTGTGAAAAAAGATGAACGTCACTTTATCTGTGTAATCTTATCAAGCAATCACTCTGCCTGTCAAGAAATGCCAACATTTTAATTCTTTACAAAGGAACAAAACTCGAGGATGTAAAATTACATTTTTCAGGAAACTCCGGTCTTTTATACGTTGTTTTTGTGTGTGCTTTTTATTTTTTCCTAACAACATCCTTTTGGATGAATGAAGAGCTGTATGTAATTGGATCTTTTGTTTTTGCTGAAATAGGAAATTAAAATCAGGCACTCCTACCATGTTATATGGATACTCTGCAGTAAAGACAGGGCAGGTCTCTCTGCAAATAGGGTCGTTGCTCCCTATCACTTTCAGACTCCTAAAGTTGTTCTACTTCAGACTTAGTATGACCGGGGTTAAAAAATTTACTCTCATCTGCAGGCAGCAAAAAACTCAGTGAAATTATGCATTAATCCAGTAAGATCTCTGATATTCTCCTTGAGGACTTACCTTGCCTGAAGGTATTCAGCATAGGCTTGCAACAAGGAATAGTGGAAAAAAAATATAAATAAAGCAATAATAGTTCTGCTTAATAACGATTGTTTACACAGGCAGCTATGAAAATAATCTTCCCAAGCTTGATGGCTAACTCCACAGGAAGGCTGCTGCTCTATCACCTGATCCTCCCAAGGAAATTTAGGTCTCATCCCAGTATCACAGGAAAATAGGGCTGGAAACAGACCTTTGGAGGTCATCTTGTCCACTGCTTTGCCTGAAGGCAGGATCAATGATTCCTGACAGATGTTTGTCTGACCTAGTCTCCCTGAAATGGGTACTAGAAGCTTCTTTTATCTTTGTCGGTTCTTAACTCTTGCAGTTGCCTGGAAGTCAATAAGGTGACTACTAGTGTCTCGCCCAAGCCCCTTCCATCACTGTGTGATTTCTCATGTATTTCTTTAGTGTGAATCAGACTTTTGCCTCCTTCCAGTGATGGCATTTGAGTCTAAGAATTATAATAAGTCTTCACTTCATTAATCAGCAAATAAAAATATTCTTGTAGGTGCTAAGGACTCTGTAAACTCACTGGCTATAGGAGAAAAGAATATTCAAATGAGTGGAAGGTTACGATCTGAGGTCAGCATACGCCAATAAATAATACCTGAGTACCTGAAGCAAAGTAAGTGTATGGGAAGCTGTGTGTATTTTTTTCATGCAAAACTAACATTTATACTCACTTTGGCGGCTAAGAAAATATTAGTAATTTACCTTTTCAAGAATAATAGTGCATTTTATATACACTCAGCTGAATTATACAACAGAAAAGGGGGAGATTTGTCTGCTAACCTTTAGAAATGCTGCTTTTTAAAAGCAGAAGGTCTTATTCACACAGGTGTGGCTCCAGTTTGCACCATGGCTTTGCAGGCAACCAACAGGTGCCTGTGAAAGCTCACCAGTAGACAACTCCTTTACATCCTGAAACCACAGATGTGTGTGCAACTGATAATTAGGTCTTTCATTTGTCCCTCCTCCTCTTTTTTTCTCATTTGCTCCTCAATTATCCACAGCAAGGTATATTTTATTTGGTCAGAGCATCGCCATATTCTACCGTCAAGCTGCTGTGGTATGAAGAAGTGTGCACCCTGCATGGCACAGAGCTATCTAGACTCTTCCTGATGCAAGTGATGTTTGTCATCTTACCTCCTGTTTGTATTCATCTGCAGATACACCCAGAAGTATCACTTGGTGAGTCTGAGCTCTCATACCAAGCAGCCAAGTTTGGATACCTTTCTGACACAGAGCAGAGTATGGATCTGTCTGGGTGGGGCAAGGGACATCCTGTTATGACAGGAGTTATGCAGTACCTGGACTGTAGTCACTTCTCTGTCTCTTCTCTCAGCAGCTGCCTGTTCATAACACGTTAGCTTCAGCTGCTGCATGACCTACCCTTCCAACCCAGGTAGTGGATCAACCCAGTCAGTTGTAACATCCTACTTAAAAGAGAGAAAAGGGAGGTTCATTCTCAAGGGGAAAGATGAGGTCTTTTTTTTCAATCAGAAATTAGAGAGGGGTTAGTCTGTAATCACTTCATGCAGAAAACTTTCTTGGCCACACTATAATTTGGGTATCAAAGATGAAATTTTTGCATACTGAGTAGACTGTTAGTGGGGCTATAGTTTGACTAGCTGTGAGATCACGGTAATCACAGAATTCAACAAATTACTTTTCTTCTCCTCATTAACTTCAGCTTTGCCTGGATTAGTTCAAACCAGCTGTAATTTATCTAGGCTTTGGTCTCCTTCCTGCACTGAGAGATAACTGGTAAACAGCACCATCTGCATGGAACAAGAGAGCTGAGACTTCTTTTACAGTTAAAGATTGTTGTATTTTGTTTTGTTTTGCTTTTTTTCTTTTTTTCATTTCAGACAGCAAAGCAGCACCAGCTGAAATTAATCTTTATGACGAATAAACAATTGATTCAGTCCTTGTGAACACCCAGCAGGATTAGTGGGACAGGAAAAGATTTACACTAAGTAGGCGATCGCTCTCTATACCACACAGTCAGAGAAAGTACGATTGCTTGTGTATGATGCTATCGGTACTTGCTGGCCTGGTGGTCACATCTGCACCAC
Source organism: Phoebastria nigripes (assembly GCA_035582835.1). Taxonomy (NCBI): domain Eukaryota; kingdom Metazoa; phylum Chordata; class Aves; order Procellariiformes; family Diomedeidae; genus Phoebastria; species Phoebastria nigripes. The sequence goes on along the minus strand of JAYKAV010001112.1, from coordinate 6,535,379 downwards.
TTATGGTATCATGTCAGAATGTCAGCTGGGTTGAATTAGTGTCCTCCCACTATGTCAAGCACAACTCAGCTTGCTGTTTGGAATATTTCTTTCAGCAGGAAAATATACAAATTACTGTAATGAAAACAAGCACAGCTAAAACATATATATGTCACTGAATGTTTATCTTTCTAAATCTGAAAACAAAGCCAAAATCTCTCTCCCTCTGTTTCTCTCTCAACTTAGATAAATAATATATTTGTAATTGTGAGTGAGGCCATGCAGCAACGATAGGGGAGTTCTAACGTCAGTGATTGCCTCATAAGCCAACAAGAAAGTATTTTCTCCCTGGCCCAGATTACAGTAGGATAAATTCAATAACAAAGTGTGTCAGACAGATCAACTCAGAAGCTGACGTCAGAGAACAGCTCATAGTAAAGTAGAAATAAATCACTTACAGAATCTCTAGAATGAATTAAAGATAAACTATCTTGTCATCCAGTTGCTCTGATTGGGGGGGAAAAAAAAAAAAAAAAGATAATAGTTCCCTTTGCTATTTCTGAATCAAATTTTATTAAATATAGGCTCTGAAATTGTTCACTATCTCCCCAATTTGTGTGAATGATAAAAGTTGTTTTGTAAAATTACATTTGAATTTTTAAGTAACTTTCCTACTATCTTGAATTTCAAGAGAGTTTGTGTGACTACAGTTCATGCACAAAATTGTTGACTATTAAATATCACAGTGATTACACATGCTAATAAAAATGCTAGAATTACTTGCATTTCCCACCCAATAGAAAATATTTACAGTACACATACCCTAACTGAACAATTCCTATCTTCCCCATGCTTCTGCTTGACAGGTATAAGTAACTACAGAAAAAGGACAACTGGTTATTTTAAATGATTGTCTAAGGTAAACCAAATTGCATATAGCAAACTCTTTAGTAGGCATCAAGGTTTTGTCAGAAAATTTCCTAGGTGTAAACAATTATTAAGAAATAGGATTATTAAGGCAAGGAGAACTTAACAGGAAATGGAATGCCTTTCTAAGTTTTTTTTTCAATGGAAGAGCTTCATGCAAGAAAGTGTTTTCACAGGAAAAGCATCTGTTCAGGGCAACCTAAAGTAAACAGCTATTTCGTACTCTTAGCCCTTTAGATTCTTAAGGAGAATGCTAACAAAACAAAAGAATTTATTTAAACAAAATAAATAGGTGAATCATAATTAATTTAGAAGTCCTGAAATTCTTAAGTTTTACCAACCTACAGAGGATTTCAGAACACTTGTGTAGAAGCCTGTAATAGTCTGATGATTCTTTCCAAAGTTTTTTCCCCACTAGCAATGACTTCAGCAGTTCAGTCATTTTTGGTAAGTCACCAGGGTCAGACATTTGCTGATTTCCAGTGTTGTCAGAGGCAATCCCAGACTTGGGCTTTCCCATCCACGCAGAGTCACTCCAGATCCAACAGTCACAGATTTCATTCTAAATGGGATTCATTACTGGGGTTGTTTCTATACCAGTGCAATATGACACAACTGAAATGCAACACTGTGTAGTAGTGACAAAACACCAAAAAGTGACAAGTTGTCTAACAGCCCACGTGTAATGGTTGTGAGCTGTTTCTCCTTCTATGCATGTTTCAAATGCTATATATCCTAAGTTATTTTTGGGATTCTTAGTTCTTGGTTGTTCTCGGTTGCCAGCTTTCTATCGTATGATTGTCTGCCATTATTAATAGGTTGTAATCATAGATCATCTATTTATCATACCATCTTATCCTAGGTGTTATTCTTGTCTTACTTTCAAACATCCAGGCACAATAAACTAGCTACACAAGTGTGATAACTGCACCTGCATTTCTTTTATACTGACCATTATGCATCGTATTTGGCAGACAGCTAGATCTGCTTTCTATTCAGCTGGCAGTTAAAAGCAAATCCTGCATTTCCATATGTAGCTGCCGTAATAGTGGGTCACTTCAAGCTATCCTTGACCAATAAGAAGGAATATTGTTCTGGCTTGATACGAGGATCCAGAAATAATTTGCTTCTCTTCACTTTGCTACTAATTTCAAACAAATTGTTTAAATTACTGTTGTATCATGCTCTGTCCAGCTCCTGGATCCATTAGAGACCTAAGCCCACCCCCTTTGCAGCCCACACTCTTCAGAGGTACCTTCTTCCTTGGATGAGATCATGATGAGTCCATTCTTGCCTTTTTAAACTTGCCCCCTGCTCCTTTCTACCTCATTTTTTTAAACTGTATCCTCTCCAGTCTCTGTCTTCCCATTATTCTCCTACTGCCTTCAAGCTGTTTTGATTCTTGTCTCTCACAGCTTTTACACACTTACTTACCCTTTGTAATTCTCATACTCACGTCCATTGTCCATACAAATCTATGTGTTTACTAGTCTTTGCTTTTATCTTTGATCTGGAATCTTAGTCAGACTTTCAGTTCATGAATGTGATTGTTAACTTGGCTTGGGTCTTTATCTGATGCAGTTAGGGTTCCTAACTGCTTCAGTGGAAAGGCTGTTCCTTGATGTTTTTTTAAAGTCTTACCCTGATGTGTTATTTCCAGATAGTTTCCAGATGCCTTCTTTAAAACAGTTTCAGATTATTTAAATTGCATTCCTTGTATCCTGCCTTTGCTATTTATATTCTCAGTTGTGCATAGGCATGGCAACTATATATAAATTAAATGCAAAATTGTGCATTCAGTCTTGCAAAACCAAACAGATGAGTGCAATGTTATGTTAACCACTCTTTTTGTCTCACCTTCCTATCTGAGATGGTACAAAGCGCCTCAGAACAGAATAAAAAATAAATAGAAAATAGGAGGAGGTCCAGTAAAAGAGACTGTAAACCTTCCTCCCTGCTAGTACTCTCTGTTGTGGCATGTGCCTTATTCACACCATGGAAGAGTGGTCACGTAGTTGCTCAGCTCTGGCAATCCTGGTGGGAGCACATCCAGATTTGTGTGTGAGACTAATTACTTACTGTTCTTAAGCCACTGTGAGATGCTTGGAGCCAAATAGAAATGTTGTTGGCAGTACTGGAGAAAGCCTTGGATTTGGATGAAGATAAAGATGCAGGCAGGAGTTTGGGCTTGTGGAGACAATGACAGGGTTGTCTAATTGAAATAGAATCAGGATTCCTAAATCCTAACATCCTTCACATCCCTTCCCTGCAGTGAGTTCACAGCTGTGAAACAAGGATGTCTCTCCACATTCCCACCAAATGACCAGGAAGATATTCGTCGGAGTGCTGTAATAAGATCCCAAAGTTGCTTCCAAGCTGTAAGGATATCACTGTGATTCTTCAAGAGGAGATTTCTTATTTTCTTCAGAGAAATCTAGGGAGCTGCATACCAAACACTACAAAAAAGATCATCAAGCTTGCAAAGCTTGGATCCAACATACAGGCAACGTTAGAAATAGGTTGTTCAGAAAGAATTAGTTACCCTTTCTTAAGGCACGAGTACACCATGTTTAAGTATGTGGTCACATACTTTTCTATTTTCTTCATGGGAGGTGAGCCTTATTTATTTACTGGCAGATAAAACAAGTGATTGTCTGTATGTTTTCTGTCACTGATTCCTCCCTTACTGGAAAGACTCGGCTACCAGTTATCAAAGGGCAAAGTGTGAATTCCAGTGTCAGAGGTTTTCAGGAGAAAGGGTAAATAATATAAAGAAAAAAGTTCTTCAATGCTTTGTCTGGATCTAAGATATTATATATAGTATTAGAGGAAGAAGAGAAGTCAGGCTAGTCTACACAGAATTTGTGAGGGTTGGACTCCTCCTTTCCACATAAAAGATACGTATATTAAATTTAGAAGTGGAAGAAGATGTAACCACAATAGGTAGCAGATGTGATAGGGTAACTGCTAGTGTGGAAAACCCCTCCAATACTCTAACCTCAGATTATTTTCATTTTCAAAAATTCTGAACCACAGCATCCTTATTAATGTTTTGATATGTTTTGAAATTGTGCAGTTGGAGAACAGTTTTTGTGTTTGTAGGCAAGGTCAGCTGATGGCACAGTTTAGAAAGGGTGTGGGAATGGAAGGACATGAGGAAGGTCGTAAAGTTACTGCTGCATCCTGCAATCTGTGGTGTGTCATGTGGGACAGCAAAAATGGAGTGTCCACAGTCCGCTTTGTAAATCTACTTTACAGGCACAAATGCTTTCCGAGTCAGAAAGGAGTCTTGTGTGGAGTCAGTTCTACAGTTCCTTCACTGACTCCATCACCATCGTCCCAGAGACCAGTTTATGATCAGTGAGAGGTGGCTCATGGGCTAAGCACTGGGAAGTGTGGTTTTGGTGGAAGATTGACTATACATTTTCTTTTCTTTTTAATAAGACAAAGAAAAAGAAAGTTTTGAAAAGCTATGAAGAAAATATTTTGATTTTTTTGAAATGTCAAATTTAAGTGCTACCTAGTATACTTTGGGGAAGGTTAGAGCCAAATACTATGTTTGGCTCTTGTCTGTACAATGAATTGGTTAAAGCCTAAATTTCCATGAATTTAGGGAAAATCTGTGGCTTTGACATGGTGGGGGTTATTGCCATATAGCATGGGACTTATTTTTTATGTAACGTTTAAGATCAGCTTATGATTTTCAGTTTCTCAGCTCTTTTTGGAGAAGAAAAAATAAAAGTATTGAATTACTATTTTAGGTGCAGATTATGTTGCAAAATCTTCAGCAAAGAAGCTAAGTAATTTTTATCTATTCAATGTTAGATACAGAAATCTCTATGAAATAAGAACATACTATTTTTCTGTATAGTTTTAGCGGCTAATATGATCAGCAAACGAATTATATAAAACTATTAAATATTGATAGACTGTAGTTTTCTGCACGTATCTCAAACATAGTAAGCCAGCACAATTAGGCTCATCCTCATCCTCATAAATAACTTTGTGCTCCATTCAGACTCTGACATCTCTGTTTATATTCAATAATAATAAAGCCGTAATAATGATCTACAATTGAATGGATAGTATGAAAGTTCACTGAGAACTCACTGCATCTTTCCTTGTTCAGAGGTATGGTTAGTTATACTTTTTAGGTCCAGGTAACCTGACTTTACAGATATTAAAAATCAAATGTAGGTTATAAAATGTTCTGTTATATTCACGTTTTATAAAGAAGGTATTTTAGGGAAGCTGGGATGGAGGAAGTGAACCTGCTCAGTACAAGGGTATGTACATTAGGCCAAATCACAAAAAGACTTCTAGAACCTAGTCTCTGTTTTATTTCAACCCACTGCTGTCCTGCTAGTTTTCTGAGGATATTTTATACTTTTTTGGTATTTCATTACATAGACTTCTTTAGACTAATTAGGACAATGATGTCTTTTTCCCCCCCCCCGCCCCTTGTTTGGCATTTATTTTTGTCTTTGACTTATTTCAAAGACTTTGGTTTATTAATGACAGAATTACAAGTTAACCATTATATCAGGGTCTACAGAGTAATGATACATTGTCAACACTGTGGTCGTTCTCACAGGAATAAGCAGCAATGAGTCAATAATTAGCTAGGTAGGCTTTCACTAATGTGGTAGATGAGGCACCTTTTATCTGGCAGAGAATATTTTTTCTAAAAGCTGATCTATTATACTTTTTTTTTTTTTTTTTTTTTTTCTTCAAGCTGGAATCATAATATAAATAAACCTGCAATCATGTGAAAGCAAACTCAGTTGAGGCCTTTTTGATACTTACTAGTTAGCAAGGTTTGACTGGATAATTTAGCAATGTTTGCAAACTTCTACCTAATTAAGATGAAATGGGCTGATACATAAATTCTGAGAAAATACATGCTCAAGCTTCATAGCTTTTTATGTTCTCAACTCAAAACTAGACAAAACATATCCAATTGGGTATAAATTCTCCTTTGTGTTACAGCTGTGACTAAAAAGCCAGATTAGAACCATAGGAATTTATCCCATGTGATTCAGAAATAAGGAAAACGTGAAACTCATGAGAACTGAAACCAGCTGTTCTTCTACTTCCTTTCACTGAGCAYAGAGTGACAGATGACATTGTTTGTAGAGGCCCCATCCATCAGATTTAATGACCTCTTATTAAAACTGTGCTTAAGTATTCAACAATAAGCCATATATTTAGTCATCATAGTACAGCACTTTTCTCAGGAACAAATTTCATCTGTAAGTAAGAGGGAATAAAAGCCAGGAAATTAGGAAGCTTGGAAAAGTATTGATTTTAAAATACTGTAAGTGAAGGCAAAAAATGTTTATCAGTACTTGTGATTACACCTATACAAGGTTGTCCTATCTATTACAGTTGTAGATGTTGTGTGAAATACTTCATATTTTTCCGAATAACAAAAGTCCAATTCTATTTACAGCATAAAACTGGCTACAGAAATCAGTGACTGTGAGGGAAAGGGCAACTGATTTAGCCAGTGACTGTGTTATGATCAAACCTGATACAGCATAGAGTCATCTCAAATCAAAAGATTTTTGACACCTTGATACTGAAAAATGTCTTGATTATACTGAGTAACAGATGATATTACCATCTGTACCAGTTTCAGCAAGATCATAGGCATCAGCAGGAATATTAAATTTGTACTTGTATTATAAATCCCTCTGCTGTGCTTTCTTTTCTTTCCCTATTCAGATTCATGCCTTCTTTCCTTGCTCCTACTTCTAATCTTCTCACCTGGGTTTCATTTTTTGAAGAGCAAAAGGATCATACCTGACACAGGCAGTATCATACCACTGGAATGGTAGAGCAGCTCACAATGTCATAGCATTTTGTACCTAACAGTACATATAAATGTAGAACTTGTTCTTGGAAAGGAGTGAAAATCCTTTGCTGAAATATTCCCTCTAAAAGTATTCCTCCCAAAACTCAGGCAGATGTCCAGCAGGCAAAAATTCAGCCCAGAGAGTTAAAATTTACATATTTATAAATTTCTTACATGATTTTTTTTAGCAATTTCTACCAAGACTGTTTAAAATAAATAAAATTAAATCCTCTGGATAAGAAGCATATCAAAGTTCATACTCATGATCTTAACAGTCCTTTACAACTCTGGAAGGAGGGGCTTTCCACTCAATGATCCCAAAACATTAAACAAAAAGCACTAAGGTTTCTTAACATGCCTCTGAAGTAAAGCTTCCTAGCTTTGCTAAGACAATGTGAAAGATTATGCAATTTACATTTAAAAAATCTAAAATTTCACAAACAATTGTTATTTCTTATTCACAAAAAATATTTTCATGATTTTTTTCTTTAATTGTTCCTTTTTTCCAGATATTAAAATGTTTTGTCAAAATCCTTAACCATTTTTGGACAGCCTCTCTGACTGGATATCACAGGATAATTCAGGTTGGAGAGGACCTCAGGAAGTCTCTTGTCCAACCTCATGTTCAAAGCAGGGTTAGCTATGACTTCAGAGCAGGTTGCTCAAGTCTTTAACCAGTCAGGTTTTGAAAACCCGCAAGCATGGAGATTGCAGGGCCTCGCTGGGCAACCTGTTTCTCWGTTCAGTTATCTTCTTTGGGAAAGGGGTTTCCCTGTATCCAGAGTGAACTCACTTATTTCAATTTCTGMCTATTGTCTCTTGACCTCCCACCATACAGCACTGTAGGCCAACTCCACCTTCTCATAGACCTCCCCTAGGTACCAGGGTAAGACTGCTTTTGGGTCTGAAGTCCTTTCTCCCCCAAACCTCCCTTCTCCAGGCAGACCAGTCCCAGCTCCCTCAGCTTCTTTGCATAGGGTAAATGTTCCAGCCCCAACCACCTCAGTGGCCTTTGCTGAATTCACTCTAGTTTGTTAATCTTTCCCATATTGGGGGACTAAAACTGGGTGCAATATCTAGATGTGGTCTAATGAGTGCTGAGCAGATGGGATGATCCCTTTCTTCTGTCTCCTGACCATGACCTGTTCAGACAGCCCAGGATGTTGTCAGCCCTTGTTGTTCCCACCAGGCGCCAGGGCCCTTCCCAATGACCTGGTTCCTGGCCACCCCAGCCCACTCCTGTACGACTGCAAGGGGCTCCTCCTTTCCCTGTGCTGGACTGGGCATTRGTCCTGGCTGAATTTCGTAAGGTTCCTGTTGGTCCATTCCTCTGCCCTGTCCAGGTCSTTCTGGATGGCAGCCCTGCCCTGGAATATATTGCCTTGTCCCCCAGTTGAGTGTCACCTGCAAACTTGGTCAGAGTGCACTCATTCGCCTCCACCAGAATGGAGGAGGCATCTATACAGAGCCTATCGGAGCTCTACATGGTGCGCACTCGCCACTTAAAGACATTAAGAAGAACAGGATAGACCCCTGTGATACCCCGCTTGTTACCAGCCTCCATTAACCACTGCCCTCCGAGCCTCACTATCTAATCAGTTTTTTATCCATCCAGTTGTCCACYCACCCAAACTGTAAAATCCCACTTTCAGTACAAGAATATTGTGGAAGACTGTGTGGGAGGGTTGGTCAGGCATGATTTACCTTCAGTAACCAGCATGGTTACCAAGCTGACTGTTTCTGATCACCACCTTCTCGCTCATGTGCCCAGAAATGTGCTCTAAGAGGACTTGATCCACAATTTTTCCAAGSACTGAAGTAAGGCTGGCCAGCCTGTAGTTCCCTAGATTGTTCTTCTGGCCTTTTTTGAAAAAGGAGTAACAAAAGACAACCTCCTGTGTTCGCCACAACCTTTCAAAGATGTTAGAGAGCAGCCTTGGATCCATCCTGGCGGGTTCTGTGGACATATATGGGTTGAATTCTCCTAGCAATCTTTGACTCCATCCTCATCCATTCTTGGTAGTTTTCCTCCTTGAGCCTCACCTCTAAGCACAGAGGCATGGGAGACCTTGTTGGGGAAGTCTAAGACAAAGAAGATACTGAGTACCTCAGCCTTATCTGTGTCTGCTGTCACTAAATCACCTGCTCCATTCAGCGATGTGCACCTATTTCCTTTGTCCAGCCTTTTACTATGAACATAGTGGTAGAGGTTCTCATTTGTAATGTCGATGCAAGTTTCAACTGTATTTGAGCTTTGGCTTTTCTAACACCACCTGTACATACCCAGGAATTGTTTCTAAATTACTCCTTTATAGCTTATCCTTGCTTCCTCCAGTATGTTGCCTCTTTGCATTGGAGGTCCATTATGATCCTCCTTCATTTGATCATGCAGGGGTCTGGAATCTGTATGTCCCACGTCACAAGAAAACTTTCCAACTTCTAGTTCATGGGGAAGCCTAACAATACATATTTCTCAAGCTTTCTTGYGAAGCTGGGCTTTCATGCCGTATACTTTCATGCACTTTAAATTAGACTAGCAATGGAAGCACTATTTCATCCCCTGGGTACTGTGGTCCTTATCTCTTTTGTATTGAATAAACAGTGCCCAGAGCACTCCAAAACATGTGCACTAACTGGACTAACAGTGGCAAACCAGTAGCAAGTACTATGTTTGGCACAGAATTTGCAGCCAGCAATAGGTTACTATGTTTTTCGTAACAAGCTTAGTACTAGGCATAAAAAGCATGTTACTTCTGCATGAGACTGTTACAGGGAAACCAGGCACCATTCTGTCACTGCCCAGAACACAAAGTACAATGAGTCTTTGCTTTCTCTGAACAGCAGTGTCAGTATTTTCGGTGACATCTTAATAATCAGCTACTTTTTTTTTATGACCTGAATCTTACTTACATTTAAAAATTTTACTCATGAATGGTACTATCTGTTTTTCTTCTTGATTTTCTTTTTTTTCCCCTTCTCTTTTTTGGCTTAAAAAAAAAAAGAAGGAATAAATTATATTCAAAATATAATGACAACAAGACAAGTATGTCCTCTGGTTTRAACCTATTTAGTTAGCTGCAGTCCCAGCAGGAATGAATTTGTTCCATTGCTTTCTCTTCTCTAGTTTGTTCTTTGATTATTGCATTTTATTTTATTTTATTTCATTTCATAAGTTTTCTTTCCATTTTATTCTGTCATTCTTACTGTTTGTCATGTTTTCTTTTATATTCCTTCAGGTTTTAGGAGCAAAGCTTGAATATGTTCTGAAGAGCATTTCAGGTGTGTTAGAGAAATCATTGTAGAGAAGCTGCTTCACACTAATGTTCTTGAAATACCTCTTTCTTCAGAATTATCACCTTTGTAGAAGTTTTGCTTTTATCCAGGGTTTGAGTCCTAGACATTTCTTTCCCTTATATCCCTTTTTTTGGTGGTTTATTTCTAAGACATTAAATAAACAATGTTTCTTTCATTAGACTTCCTTTTGTTTCTAGAAGGATGAAGGAATTCATTGAAGCAAAGGTCAGATGAGACAGAATGTCTCTATCTGATTTTTAAAACTAAGACTTTCTAGGAGAGAGGATAAGGTTTCCTACTAAAGCATGATTTTCAAAATGTGTTGAGCACCTGCAGCTCCYGTTAACTTCAGAGGAATATGTGCATACTAGGCAGCTCTGAAAAATTAGCACAGTGCCCTTCCATTGCACTTCTCCTGTCTGTGCCAAACACAACAGGAACCCAATGGGAGTAAAGGGATTTATCCTGAAACAGGTGCACATGTGGATTCATGGGGAAAAAGAAGGGAATGTCTGTGTGAGCATAACATGCTTGCCCACTTGATATTTCATCTAATCCTGTATTAACTGTTCCTTCCATATGACCAACTTGCTGGCTATGGCTTATTTGGCAAAACTACAGTAGATGATATGAAATGGAGACAGAGTGAAAAAAATGTATGGAGGGAGTTAAAACTACATAACATTGATTAAAACCAAACAACCTATACAATGTAGGACAGAAAAATAAAGTACTATAACAACATTTTAATTTGTTGACAGCTTACAAAGGAATCAGGCAGTGCTTCTGAATCTTTGTAAGAAATGATCTTAAATATGAGACATATCAGTCCTTAAGATGGAAACTTTAGGCAAAGAATATTTATGATAGCATGAAAAATCAGGAGAATTTGTTGGCTTGGCATTCATGAACAGAACTGCAGAACCTACACTGAGTGTCAAACAGCAAAGAAAAGAATGAAAGGTCCACACAGCTCTCAGATAGTACACCCTGCCAAAATATGCATGGCAAGGGGCGGTCTTCGGAGAGAAGTGGCTAAAGTATCTGTTTTAAAAGTCATTACTTTGACATGCAAGGCATAAAGACTTTCAGAATACTGTCCTTAGCATTATTAGTCATGTGATATGCTACCCAATTAAAATCTCTCATACTTCACTGCTAGTAGGACTGTGCAGAAAATAATCCTTTCCTTTGGGGTTTTTGTGAGACTCAGTGTGTTTGAAAGTCAAGAGACTCTGGTAAAACACATCAGTGCGAGAATGTATGCACATCTTCAGTTAACACAGTCATGAGACCCAYGTATTTCCTTCATGTTGCATTGTGTGGAGACCTAAAGATAGCAGATATGTGAAGTTTTTAGAGACACTAAACTGGGTATGATAGAGCAATTCAGGAAAGGGAAAATTTGCTATGATGACTTGCCAGACCTTGTCTGAACTTGTCTTGGCCTGTTTTGAGTGTTTTTCCTCCTTCTTAAGCCATAGCATTTTTCTAATCACCAGATGTCTATTTCCTGATTTGTTTAACTTGTGCTTACCTTTGAATAATATTATACGATGTAACTGTAATTTTTCTATAGGTAGTTTTAACAAGTAGTTTTTCTTTGCAGAACAAAATATGTGACACCAGCATAATGATGCAGTGTTAGAACAATACAAATGTGGTGTGATGGCAATGGGAACACAGGATGCCGTGTGGAGGAGTACAGAGTGGTAAAAGACAGGGCACAGAATRACACTGGAGACCCCGGGGGTACAAAAACTCCACAATGGTCAGTCAAAGAAATGCAAACCTGGGAGTTGAGCAAAACTGGTTTAGGGGTAGCAAAGAGAATAAAGAATAAGGATCTGAGGTAAGTAAAACATACCGTAATTACTAAACTCAGGTATAATGTGAAGAAAGAACAAGGTATGAAAAAGTGTAATCTATAAAAATGTATAAAAATATCCCCATCTGGAGCCTAGGGGAAAGTGAAAGAAATCATTAGCAACATACTGCTCCCAGCAAAGGAAAAGAAGAAATCCCCAACATCAACATCACTCGCCTCAGGGATGCTGTTGACTCACTGCAACTGTCTTGTTCTTTCTGAGGAAGATTGGCTCTGTTGGCCTCAGGATAGAGAGCTGTGGTGGAAAAGAGCATATCCAGAGAAAAAGTGTAGAAAACTAGGAAGTTTTGTGTAACAATTTTTAATGGTATTATTAATGACATTTGATTTCTCTTAGGTAGAGAATTTGGAATAGAAGAATGTTGAATATTTGATGAATTTGGTGAATGTTAATATCATTGTAACTGAACTAATGATGATAACTTTTTTGTATTTTAGCTAGATTTTAGTAGGGCTAACAATAAATTCTTGGTTTAACATGTATGTTATTCTCCCCTTTTTACCCATAAACAGAGTTAGAAAGTAAAAAATAAAAAATTAGATAATGGTGACTTAAATCTGCTATATAACACCTGATCTGTGGAAATTCTGTATATCTGYTTTTAGCCAAAGCAAATGCAGGTCAACTTGATTTGCAGTGAATATGAATTATACTCCATGGTATGATTTGCTTTTGCAGATCATGGCCAATGCATGAAGAACAAACAAACAATTCTACAGCTCAGCTGATGTCTGATAACTTGGTGAATCACAGTAGCTGGAGGATTAGGTATCAAAATAGTCAAATTCTAGACCAAACCATAACAAAAGAAAGATAAGAAAAGTTATCCAATGTACCTAAATCTGTTCTAAAAAGCATTTACAGTTAATCCAATGGAATATTGGTATGACTTGTAATGTAATTTAATTTTTAGACAACAGAATTCCGATTTAAGAACTATACAAGAGTCTCTACAGAGAGTTTTGATAAAATAATGTAATTATCGGTATACAAAGCTACATTAGCTTAACCAAATCTCAGAGCAGCTCTGCCGTACTTCAGATGCAGGATATTGACAGCTGAAAAACTTTAATACCAAATTAACTTGCACAGAAATTGACACTGAGATAATAAAAGGCATGAATTATGAGTGATAAAATTATTGTATGTTTATAAATTCAGTCTTAGTCTGTCCTAACTAACAGTCTTAAGACAGAACTGTGAGAGAGGCTTTCCTGAATTGCAGCAAGAATTTGAAACAATAAAATCTTTTCCCTCCAGAACGATTATGTATTTTGAAACCAAAGTTTTTCTAGAAAGCTTCCCCAGCAAAATGACTAAAACTGACAGTCCTCACCAGGAATGGGTTATATGATCGAAGGCACATGTTAAACCTCAGAACAAAAGTCATTAAAAAGGCCTAGCACAGAGAAATACCCACAATCTCCTTAAATAGTGCACCCCATTTCCATAGAAGTCAATTTCTACATTGAAGTGCAAGAATCAAGCGGCTTAATTGCTCATTTGTCTGTAAGCCTCTGGGATAGAGAATGTTAGTTTATTTAATGCATAAATACTCCAGAGTGATTTCCCCCGTATTTATTTTCCACTGGTGCATCAATCATATTCATTTGTCAGGGTTCTGGAAAGTGTAATCTTTTGGACTGACCGTAAAAAATGAAATATGCTAACCTTTTGAGAAGGTGATGGGAAAAAAGAAATCCCTACACAACTAAACGCAAGTACCATGTTATACATATTTCCATGTGCATATTTCCCTAAAGAGGCAGAACTTATTTAGTAATTCCCTGCTATTCCCTTTCAACTCCCAGAAAGATGGAGATGGAGTAAAGCAGAATCTTAGACTCCAGATCACTGTACACATGTCCAACATTATATAGCAAAGATAAATTATATAGCAAGGATAAATAAAAAGATAAATTATTTCTGTGGCCAAAATCAATCAGGATAACCTAGACTAAAAYGAAAACAGAACTTTCCCGTACAAGAGATAGTAAGACAGAAAGAGATAAAATAAATTGACAAAATAAATCTGAATCTTTGTCCATGGAGTCTGAATCCTTCTGCTACTAAAAAAMCAAATTCCCATTCTCAGTCAGGTCTTTGTATTCAGCCTTCACAGTCAAACCTTCCAGCGATGTCTTCTGACGTTAGGTGGAGGCTGTGGGTGTGCCTTGCCTTGAATCATAGAATCATAGAATCATTA
>JAYKAV010001112.1:6386654-6514172 GCA_035582835.1 Phoebastria nigripes | reverse complement strand
GATACCTTAGTTTTTTTCATTGTTTAAAAAAAAAAAAGAAAAAAAAAAGAAAAGAAAAAAGTTTTCTAGTAGCCTTGACAGCTGTGGAGAAAACTTGAATGTTTCCCTCAGTAGTCCTTTTTTGTGTTTGTAGTGGGCAGTTAATAAGCCCTGTGGTTAGACCAGGAACGGATGGAAACTAGAAGAGAAGAAAGAAATCAGCCACGGGAAACTGAACACGGAAGCGTTGGTGGTATAGTGGTGAGCATAGCTGCCTTCCAAGCAGTTGACCCGGGTTCGATTCCCGGCCAACGCAGTTCCCTTTTTTGACACCTGTCTCAGGGGAGCGGCTGGTGCGCCAGCGGGTGGTGCTGCCATCCAGACGGACCTCCACAGGCTGGAGAAATGGCTCAACAGGAACCTCGTGAAGTTTAATAAGGAGAGAAGTGCAAAGTCCTGCACCAGGGAAGGAGCAACCTCTATATGCAGGGGGCCACCAAGGCGGAGAGCAGATTGGCTGAAAAAGATCTGGGGGTCCTGGTGGACACCAAGTTGAACATGAGCCCTCAAAGAAGGTGAAGTGTGTCCTGGGCTGCGTTAGACAAAGTATTGCCAGTAGGTGGCGGGAGGTGATCTTTCCCTTCCACTTAGCATTAGTCAGGCCACACCTGGAGCAGTGACTGTGTCTGGTACTGGGCTCCCCAGAACCGGAGAGGCATAGGCATACTGGAGAGAGCCCAGTGAAGGGCCACAAGCATGATTACAGTGCTGGAGCATTTCTGCTATAAGGAAAGACTGAGAGAGCTGTTTAGCCTGGAGAAGAGAAGGCTCGGGGGGGAATCTCATTAATGTATATAAATAGCTGAAGGGAGGGTGCGAAGAGGATGGAGCCAGGCTCTTTTCAGGCTCACAGGAGCCCAGTGGCAGGACCAGAGGCAATGGGCACAAACTGAAACACGGAAGGTTCTCTCTGAACATCAGGAAAAACTTTTCTACAGTGAGGGTGACCAAGCACTGGCACAGGTTGCCCAGAGGGGTTGAGGAGTCTCCATCCTTGGAGATATTCAAAAGCTGCCTGGACATGGTCCTGGACAAACTGGCTCTAGGTGTCCCTGCTTGAACAGGGGKGTTGGACCAGATGGCCTTCAGATGTCCCTTCCAACCTCAACCATTCTGTGATTCTATGATTCTGTGCGTCAAGCCAAGGAAAGAACTGAGGGCAGAGGACCAATACAAGATGTTAGCGATTTCTCTAGGAGTGGGCATGGCATCAGGAGCTGGGCTGAGAGACAAGGCAGCCAAAGGAAGAAATGTTACTCCAGCAGAGCTAGAGGAATGCATACAAACTATGGTTCACTACAGAGCCAGTAGCTAGTGCCTTCAGGAGCCATCAGATACATGAAAGTCTAGGATTAAGTACCTCCTAGGAAGCCCCACTGTCTGAGTGCCCCTCCAGGTCTCTGAGAGTGCCAACCAGTTTTGGTGATGCAATTAATCACTGTTAATCCCATGGCTCAGAATCCTGTTGTACTTGAAACCTGACTCTTGAAACTCTTTCAGTGAAAATGTTCTATCCCAAAGTAATTTTGAAAATAATTTGTATTATATTTCTAAAACCTGTTTATATGACAGCTGCAGACAGGACCTACTCATGTGACAGGCTGCAGCGTATGGAAGAATATTTGGTTATACTGAATGTTTGTTTCTTTTGTTTCAGGCTCTTCATCCCCCCTCCCCCCCCCCCTTTCTCCCCCCCAAGAGGAAGAAAACACACTCATAGGTTTATAGCAATCAAAAGAAGGAAAGGGCTAAAGGAGCTGAGCTAGCCCAGGGAGAAGTTCTAGCCATTTGCACTTTATAGATATCTAAGAATGGGTAATGACTAGAGTTCCTAGGAGGAGCGGAGAAAGGGAGATACAGGCTGTGAAAATGTAGTTAAAATAAACTGGATAGATTTACAGAAGGCTGATATTTGAAAAAGGATCAAATCCTCTGTCCTTCTGGAAGAGAAGAAGTTCTGGAAGCAGTGGGTGGGTGCTATGCCAGCAGGTGGCAATGGATTGAAAATCAAACCAGAAGGGTTTTACCTGCCTGGATTCTCATTGCAACTTGTAGGTTCCTAAACCTAAGCTGATGGGTTAAAATAATTAGCTGCTCTACTTGAATCAAATTAGAGTGCTGTTGGAAAAAAAAATTCAGTTGTTCATTTTCTTTGTCTGCTGAAGCCTGGATCCCACTAGAGTGAAAATCCTCACATGAAAGCCTGGAAAATGCTCCAAAAAGGGGTGCTGAGACATCTAGACCCAGAGGAACACAAGGCGTGCTCTACTTCAGAGTGAGGCCAGCAGCTGGTTGGAGCAAGCAAGGCATCACGCTCCATAGTACGTGGGCTACTCAAGGTCCATTCATAGCCACTCCTATTAACTTCAGGCTTTAGGCTGAGCTCTCAGCTGAGGGGTGAAGAGGAAGACAACAACAGTATGAAACTGCAAGAGCGATTTAATCTCATTGTCCTACATGCCCAATCCAGAGAGAAAATTTTCTGTTATTTCAGCTTCAAATTATAAGCCAATACTGTATATTTACCTGTCTTTGTAGCAGTTCTTCTCATAGATATGTCTGTGCTTCCCAGATGCTCTCCTTACAGTTTCTTATAGCTGTGGTCTTCTGTAGTAAATGGAAACACCAACCTAGGTATTTTCTCATGGCTTAAAAGCAGTAACTTTGCTGAAAACCTCTAAGCTATGAGATGCTTCTGGATTCTTCACATTTTTACTGCACAGGAAGGCAATGTTGCCTTTTGTTGTTTGTTTTTGTTTTGACACTTCAGTTAGAATTGTGCAAAGTCATGAGACATATAACTGTTCCTGTAGTGTGCATAATGATAGCAGTCTATGCTAGAAATAATCAAATAGTAGCATCTCACAGTCTATTAGCAATGAGCTGTAATGTAACTTTGCAATCAGCTCCCAAGAAAGGTGCCTTCATCATTCCAGGAGCAGAGTAAAAACCACATTTAGACGCAACTTTATTATTTCTCTTTGATTTCTTCCTTCTTTTGGGAACAGGGAAAGAACCTACCTATTGCTAGTATGGATGGCTTAGAAACAGAAGGGAGAACTTTCCAGTAGTATCTCCTTCCTCTCCACTTACTGCAGGAGCACAATGTCTAAAATGTCAAAAATAAATTGTCTACAAAATTTCTGCAGCATCCCTCTTCAAAAAGAACAGTCCTTGAGCTTTCCAACTACTATAATCCAAGCAAAAGAGTCCATTATTTCAAATATCAATCAATATTGATTTTTTTTTTTTTTTAATAAATTGTGTAAACAGTTAACATGCTAACTGATATCATTCTGCTTCTTCCTTCAGCTTCCTACTCTGTTTCTGTGTATTCACATTTTGGCTTTTGCCTTACAATTAATTTATATAATTTTGGAGTATAAAACAGACACATTTTTTCAGTGTTTGAAACACACTTAGTGAAAGTAAGTGCAAAAATACTGAGGGTTTTGCACTTGTGCATTCTTGATGCTTATAAGGAAAGGAAGGAAGGAGGGAAGGAGGGAAGGAGGGAAGGAGGGAAGGAGAGAAGGAGAGAAGGAAGGAAGGAAGGAAGGAAGGAAAAAGGGGGAAAGAAGAGAAAGAAGGAATGAGATAAAAGGAGAGGAAGGAGGAACACATGTATACACCCACAAACACACACCCACATGCCTTTCTGAGTGCATGATTTGACTTACATAGCAATAACATTCTGCCTGATAAATGCATAATAAAACAGTATTTTTTTTCCATTTCTTTTCTTCACCTCCTCAAAAAAGACTCAGGGAATTTTTATACTCTAGCATATTTTTGGGCTATCCAGATGAAAAAATACACTTCCAAGAATCTTACAAAAATTCTATTAACGCACATCTTGGCCTGAGATTTCTTTGAACATCAAAGTAAGCTACAAGTCAGTTCACTTGCATCCAGCTGCATTTGGTGGTATGCTCATCATCATATTGAGGAGGCCCTTTTCTGTTTCCATCTTTCACTGCTTATGTCAAACAGTTTACAGAGAGGCAATATAAATTCGGACAGAGCGCTAGGAATGCCATCAATGAGTTTGGGAGTTTACATTGTGTTTGTGTGAGGTCACCGCGTGTTGTCTTCAATGATCAATGGCCTAGTGAATGCTTTTAAAGCCAGAGGCTACCCTGAGTGCCTTTAGTTACTCCATGTTAGGTTATGTTTTATTAGGAGGGCTCAGGCAATTCTTCTCTTGCATTTTTATGTAATGGATTTGTGACTGTTCAGTGTTTTTTGTGGCATTTTCCCGTACTAATAACAAGAAGTCAGGTGACCAGTAAGATAGATGATATTTAACCTAGCGGTGACAGATGTAGCAGAGGTGAAAGGGTTATATCTATTAATAAACAAAGTTTGAAAGCCTTTTAACACCATCTTTCACATCACACTTATCTGACCTTTTGCACAAGATGACTTCCACAGACTTATTAGAATGGGAGGGGGAAGAAAAAAGCCAACAACTTGTTGTGTTTTTTTCTCTTTTTAAAAAAATTAAAATTAATTATTAAGAGTTTTATTTTGTCTTCTTAAATGAATGAATGAAGTGCTGGTGCTACTGCAGTTAAGATTTCACTTGGATGAAAAAATGTGGTAGATTTATTTTGGTCCCAGTGGGTGCTGACACTTTAACCCACTTATCTCTGATTTATTCAGTCCTTGACAGTCCCGAAAAAGTGATGCATTTTGCCTGAAGGCTCTGTAGGTTAGGCAAGTTGACATGCTTTTTCTTTCTATTAAGGGGGTGATCTCCTCTGCAGTCCAGTGGATGAAGCAGGGGAAAATGGAAAAGGAAAATGTTCATGATAAGGATTTTTCTTCTTTTTTCAAGTTCCGTGGGTTTGTTGTATTAAAAAAGCCTTAGAATTTACCTCATATAAACTCAGCCTTTAAAGGTCAAAGTCTAGGTGATCAATAGTAAACAACAGATTGTTAAAAAAAGATTTTTGTAGCATGGTAAAGCTGAAAGTAATCTGGGATATTTTGGAATAATTAGTTATTTTACCTTTCTATGCTAATAAAAAATACTCAGAGCACACATAGATATGACTCTATCTTGCTTAGGACTAGATGGAAGCATATTTTATATTTACACACTTAGACAAATTCCAACACATTTGATAGCATATGGGCCAGATCCCAGGGTCTGAGGTTTGGTTTTGTGTTGCACCACGGACAGATCCTGGTCTAAAACTGAGTGTCATGAACATCAGAGAATTACCATAAAAAAGCTCTTATCCTGTATTTCTGGGCTTTCTGTGAAGACGGAAGTAGAAGAATCCAAGGGAAAGGGAAATGAGTAGGATATGCTCATAGTGTACTTGTAGAGAAATGTCTTGCTTCAATAATTCTGGGAGAAAGGACAGGGTCCCACCACCTCAGCTGGGAATGCACACGGGAGTTTGCATTTCTGTGTCTTGAAGAGAAGAACCTTGTGTTCCTAGCTAGCATACGCTGCTTGTTGTTTTATCGCTACCAGCTTATATTATTCCTTGTAATAAGTCTAACGCTCTTAAAAATATGTTTATGTATCTTCTCATTTCTGCAATGCTTCAGGATGCACTTGAAGCTAGAACCAAGTAAGCTTACCTAAACTGAGACCTAACTGAGGAAAGGTACTCCCCAGGGAGCACAGAGCTTCTCCTCCAGGGCATGAAGTAATCAGAGAATAACCATGAAGTTACTGAGGGGTGCCTCAGTAACTGATCTCGCCTTTGGACTCTGGCTTGCTGGGGAGACATGTTTTCTTGCCAGTTCAGTGTCAAGATGTGCAGAATGAGAAATGCAGAATCAGGAAGGTAATTTCTTTTACAAATGGCCATGTGCACGAGACTGGGGTTAAGTCTCCTGCCTTTTCAGCTATACAGTAGTTCATTTTTGACTGGAAATCAGTTGAGGGTTTTTTGAAAAATGAAATAGACTTAATCAGACTTCTGCTGTTTCCTCGTCTCATCTATAGTTTAGGGGGTGAAAAACAAGTGAAAACTTAAAGACTTTTTTTCATTTATTCCCCTGCTTCTTGTAGACATTTACAATATAACAATGGTAATTTGAGCATAAGGTCATCTAGAAGAAGGAAAAAGTAATTAATGTTTTATTCTACATAAGTTACCTTAGGGACTGGCATTTTCATAGTCATGCAAAGCTAAATACTGGTTTAGCTGGGCATAACGGGTCACCAACTGCCCGATAGAAATGATCAGTAGTACAAAGAAAGCAGAAATCCTGTGTAGGTTTCCACTTCGTACTCCTGTCTCTGCATTTATGTATTTCTTTTTCATCTGAGGCTGTCAAACTGCTTCAGACCTATTAAAGTTAAATGACATAATCCAGTTTCCAATGGCACAAGGGCAAATTTGACTATTGATGGACCACAACCACGTAGATACCTAGGGCCTGATCCAAGTCTCCTTCAAGTCAAATGACACACAGCCACTGACTCCATTGCAAATTGGCTGATACCATTAGCTGCAACCACAACCAGAACAGGAGATTCTGTTCCCTCTGTTCTGTATGCTCAGCAAGCCCAGGTATGAATCTCCATTTGGGAGACACTTTAACATATTATTCAATTAGTAATTTTTTTTCACTCCATCCCAGAAAGTAATGCTTTATTCTTGCTCAATAAATAAACAGACTAATATGTCTAGATGGTTTCTCAGAGAACTAGATCTCACGTTATTTTGTCTACATTTCTGTCTGATGCTTCACAACAGTTCAAGTATAATAACTAGCCTCAGTAACTCTTTCCTGACTCATACTGAGTCTTCAAACAATTAAGAAAATGAAACCTGAAATAAGGATTTATGTGCCCTGGATAACATATAATCATTTTTTAGAGAAAAAAACCCCACATTGTGCTTAACCTTTTCTTATGAAATATTCCCAGTCACACCACTGCTTTGTTGTACATATTTCTCTGACACTCCAGAGATTGTCCCAAAGCAAACATAGCATTAATCATTAGATCCTTTACCCATTCTCTGGTCAATTCATTGGAACTGAGATTTTTCTGTGCTCACATAGGAAAACTAAAAGCATAAATAGTGCCATTGTCAAATCATTCTTGTTTCTCTTTGTGCATTCTTGGTAATACTAGAAAAACTTTAAGACAGTGATCCTTGGTAACTGCTGTTGAGAAAGCAGGTATCTTAAGAGCAGCAAGTTCTGTCATCTGCAATTTCTTTCTTCCAGGTTCTGAACTTAAGGTGTCTGTGTCATATTTAAAGGAAGTTTCTGTAACTTCCTTATGTTAACATAGAATTTCATATTTTTACAGTTTCACTTTAGGACAAACTGTTGATGACAAACACTTGTACTCTGCAGGTCTTAATGGACACTGAGATCTCTTCTCTTTGGAGACTCATGAATAGGAAAAAAAAAGCAGCTTCCTTAAAAGAAATTATGTTTATTAGTAAGTAAAAAAGCATGTTGGCTTAGGTGCTTCTACAGCTCCTGTTACCAGTGTTAGAGCAATTCAAAGTCTTTAGTTCTTCAAAGTCTTTACTTCTGTGAAGTAGTGAAGAACTGTCATTCCCAATTTTGCAGATGGGGGAAAAAAGGCAATGTAGTTACATTTTGTGGCTCTGAGGTGTAAAAAAAGCCAACTGACTGCCTCAGAAAAATCTGTGGTAGAACAGCTACTTGAATCCAGGTTTTCTAATGGTCTGACCAGTGGACTGTTCTTCCTCTCCTGCAGTTGGAAAAGTTATTTTTAAAACTGCAAATATGCAGTACCTTTTGGTACCTCAGGACAGTTTCCCCTCAGCAACTTCTACCGGCACCTTGTATTCTGGTGCCTCTCTCCGTTACTTTAATCCCTATGGCTTTGTAGACACCTCCCTCCACTTCTTTCATTCTACCCAGTTCTAGCTGGAATCTGTCGCCGTGCATCCCAGCCTGCCTTTCAGTGTTGGTAAGAGGAAAGGACAGATCATTAGTTCTCAATGGTTTTCTCAGCAGGTAATCCTAGCCAGATAAATTAGTCCATATTTAAAGCCCTAGGTCAGAGGGCTTTACTTTGTGGACAGTGGGAGGGTCTGACTTTCCGTGCAGCGAAGGCAAGCTCTTAGACAATGCCCCAGCACAGGCAATGCTTTTGCTGGCAATTAGAGCCAATTTGGTGTAAAATTATAGGTCTCTTGTCTTTGGACGAATATGCTGAAACAGTTATCTCTCCCACAGTTTTGTGGTACAGACATACATTCACGACAGAGACCTGTGAATCCATGAGAGATTTTCATGGGGAAACAGGGTTAGAAACATCAAGCTCTTGGCACTCTAATTAGGTATAGATTGTTTTGCTGACTGCAGTGTTTAAGGCCTCCGGTTATCTTTTGTATATGGCAGAACTAGTAACCCATTAGGGTCACAATACTTTTGTGATGTATGACCCTCTCCAGATTCTGGTGGTTTCATACCAGAGAGGATCACCCTGCCCATGTGGGGCAGGTCATTTGGGTGTCACCCCAGTCTCCCACTGTGCTGCCAGAGAGGGTCTGGGGTGACACGAGGAGTGGGGGAGACCTTCCTTCTCTGTCCTCCTTTCCATCCGCTGCAATGTGAGGCCTTGTTCCAGTTTGTGCCCTCCTGAAGCCCTTACTCATGTTATATATTAGTAATACCCATCTAGGAGACTCAGCGGTATAGCTTGATCAAAGCAGGGTTAAAAGAAGTTAGTAGCATGGCATTAAGCAGCCTGAAAAATCTGTCCAAAAATCTGGGTAAATACCTAGGTCAATTAGACCTCCCTGAGATCCATGCTGCCACATGGAGGTGGGTTTTTGGCTGCAGGTTTTTGGCTGGTTAATTTAAAATCACATCACGTATGAATACACTATACTGCTGTTACAGGAGAGTAAACTTAGCCATAGTTTAACTAGAGCATTATGTGTTGTGAATCTGTCCAAATAATTCAGTTTGACCACCAGTATGGAACAGCTTTTCATTCAAAAGCTTTTGTTTTACATTCTATATTAAGTTTACTTAATATAGATTACCAGATACTCCAGGGAGAATCAGCTGCCATCACTGTTTAGTTTTGCCTTTGCAGAAATCAAATTAAATAACATATCTAAATCCTTAAAGCAAAGTCACAGTGTCTGTTCTGGCTCCATTTTCACTTGCTCAGCACTTTTTTTTAGAAGAAGAAACATCTTCATGCTTTCTCAGGAATTCACTAAAGATTAGATACACTAACAAGGGAGCCTGGTGGAAACTCCATAATGTTCCAATTTTCCACTTCTTCACCACAGATGTATTTTCTACCTATGGCAATTATATGCATCAGGATGGATCATAAAATGGTATTCACTAAATTTAATTTACATTCTTTTATATATTTCCAAGTTAACTTTTGATTTTGATGGAAAAAGACATAGCCTTAAACCCATCAAGCTCTCTTGAAAAAAGCCAAATACTTTTTTTTAAAGCAAATTTATCTTCTAACTGTGAAATATGAATAGAATCTTTGTGGAGTCAGCATTGCCAGGATTTCAGTGGCGCAGTGAGCTAAATACATTATTTTTACACCTCATGAAAATGAGTTTAGTCAGGTCTCATCCTAGGCTGGAGCATAATAACCAGACACAGTTTGCCAGAAATATCCAGATACAGTAGCTTCAGGAAAGGATTACTGTACCTTCAAACTGGATCAGTTTCTCCTGGGTCACGTATTTAAAGAAACCCAAGGTTTCTTGGCTGATATTAAATGGAAGCTCTATCAGAAAACAATTACACTATACTGGATCCCATTAACTGCATGTCCAAAGCTGGGCATGCTCCTCCTTTGGCCTCCTGAAAACTGTTGCCTGCAGTGTCTTTTTAAGATACCACAGATTTGTAATATTAATAAACTATAGTCTGGGAACTTATTTACCTTAATTCTCAGATGAGGCTTCTGGATCAGAACTGGCACTGGTTCCTTTTTTTTTTTTCTCCATGAGCATAAGGGTGAATCTCTTACGCCACTGTGTCATATTTGCCATTGTAGAGAAACTTCAACAGTGACAAAAAAAGTAATTGTCCATATGCAAAATTAATGTTTGGAATGCATGAATACATTTTAACTGGTTTTCAAGTGATTAGCATGAAAGACTGATGGGCTTTTACACATACTCTGGCAAAAAATGAATTTCGAGATTTCAGCAGTAGCTGGAAAGACCAGTAGTTTGTGCCCAGCCAGCTCTGGAGCCAAAAAGCAAATTTTCTGTGCGGCACAGTCTAAAAATCTTTGTTTTAGATACCCTTACTGACCTATGCCAAATGAGTGAGTAAACTCAACCCAGCTAAGTAATGGCAGMCTTTTGCATCCCAGAATGCACTATAATCTGCCCAAATTTTGGCAAAGAAGTGGATTAACACTTTGTTCAGCAGGGGGTAGAAATAAGTGACCTCAGTGGGACCATGAAGGTTCTGTTACCTGTGATACCTGTCTTCTGCCTATATGGACAAAGTCACCTACCACATCCATTTCTTCAATATATTCTATGGGTAATAAAACATTCCCAATTAAATAATATTCAGCCAACACAAAAGCAGTCTATGGCATCCAAAAGAAATTTATTTCTTAGGTAGTCAGAAAAACCACTGGGTGCAAACACAAAGGGACCAAAAATACCTTAAGATGTTGGTTGCTGCTGTCGCGAGGCAGAAAAGAGATTCTTTAGGTGCCTGCCTTTGCTATAAAACTGATCTCTGCTCTTTCCAATGACAGCTAGCTGCCACCTTCCCATACTACCTGGAAAGAAAAGAAAAACAAAGTAGCTATTTCACTATATAAATAATATGGATATCTAGTTAATGTTTTTTCAATGGTGTGGATATCGAATTAATGTTTTTTCAATGGTGAACTAAATTTTGGTTTTGGAAGGAAGAAATATGTTTGAAAAGATGACGTACCTATTTGTGTTAGATCCTCAATAGGTTTAGATCTGTGCCAGTCCACTGAATTCAGCCGAGTAGCACAGACTTTCTGAGAACTGGCACTTTAATTTTAAACCAGTAGCAAAAACCTGTCTGCTCTCTAAATTTATAAATTATTGACACAGAATCAGTGAGACTGTGCAACAGCTAATTGGCCCCTCTGGTCAATTCTCACTGGTCCTGAGAAGTTCACTGGTTTCAGATAAAGGTTTTTTTGCTGAGCTGTAGGCTGAAATATTCCCAGAGTTTGAACAAGTTCATGTTCTTTGTTTGCTTTTTAAATAGCACATTTCAAGGCCAAGCCTTGGCAAGGAACAATGAGGTCAGGATATGTGCTTGGTAAGGAAAAATGTGAGATTTAGAATTGGCTTCTAACATGGATTTGGTCTTGAAATACTGTATCTTAAAAAGCAGAGGTGGAATTTCAACTTCTTATAACATTTGTGGTGGTAGATCTAGTAATTTATGTATGAAGTTAAGAGTGTACATCTTTAGAATTATCCAACTGTGTATTTATGTATCACTTGTTTTATTATTTCTGTATCAAGTATTAATATCACACTGTTATGGTTCTTAAAACATTTACACTGATGTCCCTTTCAAATTGAGCAATAAGGTTTCTTTGCCATCAAAGTTTTCAAGTTTCATCTGGGGAACTTTTCAGCAAAACTAAAGGTAAATTGGCCAAATGTTTCCTCATATAAACCAACTTAAAAATAAAATTATGAACTGAGTCTTTCAAATGGACAGGCTAAATTTTGCTTTCTGTTACCAGGGAAACCTATAGGTTATATGCAGGTTATAGGCACCCTGACATTTTGTGTAAATCAAAGTCTGAGTTAGTTATCTAAATTCTGTATTGTATATGCTGGGAGAATTAAATACTTCCAAATGGGATCTACAAAGGCGATGCACTAAGCAGACATGCTGGTATTAGGTACAGAGAAAAGTGGAAAAGCTTGCGCACAGCACTCTGGAAAGGATCAGGCCTCTATTACTGGGCCACCTTYGTGGGATTCAGACATGAGTTGCCTCTAAGAGTCAGCCTTAGGAGCTTAATCTAAACCCATCACTTTTAAATTTGAAGATTGTTAGAGACCATCTTCCACTAAAGATACAGACTCCTGCAGAAAGACTTTAAGTTTACAGGCAAGAAGTGCGCTTTCCATAATTACTTTTAATAATTTTCTTAGAAGTCACTCTATAGTACTTCAAATTGAAAACATACAGTCTAAGATGAAGGCAATACTGTCATATTTACTCACCAAATTAAAAATCTGTTTCAAAGGAGAATGAAGAAACATATCTATTCATGCACCAGGAAAAGTTTGCTCAATTCAGAAAGACTAGCCTTCTTATTATAAGTTATGACCAGTTACAAATATTTCAGAAGCCAAATATTACACATTCTCAGAAGACCCTAGTCAACCCTTTCCATATTTACTATTTATAACCTTTCTTGTTGACATCAGTGGGACTATGCACAGATGTAAGCAGAAACACTAGTAAACACATTGGCATGGTAGAGACTTAAAATGAATGAGGATTACAATGACTGCTTTGAAGAGAGGAGAAGTAAAATAATGGAAATGACAATTAATATATGGCCTGATCATTATATAAAAATGAAATTATTAAGCAAAAAGCCTGTTCTATTTCATTTAACAGGATTTTGGTAGTGTATGTTATATTCTCAAAGCTGTTGATACAGACACTCTGCAATTTTGATAACATGTACATTTCCAGTCCTTTTCCGACACTGTGCAATCTGGTGTTTAGGTTTGGTGTGGAGGACAGTCTTTTCTGTAAGGATGTGCTTCCCCAGGGCCTTGGCAGAATCAGAGCACCTCTCTGCTCCTGCGAGGTTGCTCTTCCATCTAACTCATATTGTACCAACACTTCCACAGGGAAGGTCAGGTCTGAAGGCCAGGCCAGTAAGTGGGGAATCTTCAAGGAGAACCTGCATGCTGGTGGTTTCATTGATGTCATGATTTGCAAAAAGTCAAAATAGCAAATATTCACACATAATAGCATTATGGAAACTGGGATTTCTTTTTATTTTGGAGCTGACAGGTAAGATATGAAGCCAACACCATGAACATTTGTATTAAACAAAGAACCAGCTTTTTAAAGCAATGAGCTATTAGCTTCTCGTGTCCTGACCACATGCCAAATTAGGTTAAATACATTCTGCCAACTTAAATCCCTTTGGCAGTTTCAGCTGCTCTAGTTACTCTTTGCTTCTCCTTCTGGGGCCAGAGTCTACCACTGAATGTGTATGCTTCCACTGACTCGCGTCCAAGGGCAGATTTTGTCTGCTGGAAATGGTTGTGTACCATAGTGCTACTGGCCCAGAACTGATTTCTTCCATCCAAGGGGTAGCTCCATTGCACTGAAACTATGATCCTTTTATTCATACAGGGTATTCGGAAAAGGAATAGGGAAGAGGAACAGAGAGCAAGGAATAATAGAGGTTTGAATTATGAAGCCTGCAGAGAATGTTTGACTGTAATAGGGTCCTAGTGACCTTTCTAAAATTGAGAGGCTGTGATGTTTTTACAAACTGCTGACATTCGCAATCTTCGAAATTTGGACAGTCATAACCCACAATTARGGGCTTGCTAAGGACCTCCTTATGAAGACAAATTCTTGATGAGACACAGATGCTTGTCAGTTCTATACCCATGTTAAAAAAAATCTAAAGAGCTGAATTTGTGGTCTTCAAGGCATCTTCATTTTTTTTGGCATTTTTAATTGAAGTGCTGATGAGTCTATGAGACTACAGACAGCACAAATGCRATAGTAAGTTTATTATCCTTGCATAGCATGCTTATAACATTTTGCTGTTTCCCTTCTCCTAATTAGTGATATGTGTTTGTTTGTATGGTTTTCTAAAGGGCAGAGAATTCTTGCACATTGGGTTATATATTTTTAATGAAGCTGAGGGCCTGCCTCTCCTCTCACTTACAACTGTAGAAATCAGRAGTCCTAAAATGACACAAAGTTTAGTAGTATAAACCCAGACTGTGAGCATAGATGGCCTTGATGTGATATCAAAACAAATGAAAGGTGAGAATGTAATAATTTGTCACTAGGAAGCTGAATAATGACAGGCGATTAGATAGCAGGTGCTGCTGGGTGGAGAAATAAGGAATATGAGAGTGCTATAGCACCATCTGTTCATGCTGTTCTTGCACCATTAGCTGGGTGTTTCTATTGCAGACCTCTAAACATCTGGCTGTACTGCTGGGGTTGCAGGCTGCACCCCTGGTTTGGAGGGGAAAGCATTAGTTTTGTAGTGGAAGCTTTTTGCTGTTTCCTTTCCTTTCTTCTTATGTACCTTGCTCCCATCTCTGACCTCAAACTCTGCCCATTAACAGAAACCCAAGAACAATTCATGCAAACTGCATGTTTGCTGAAGAGAGTAGATTGAACAACAGCAAATATAAATGTAGCCTATGCTTTGTTCTTATTAAAACCATATGGGAACTTATCTGTGACCTGATGTAATGGTCCATCTCTTGTTTGCAACTGACTCCGTTAATGGGTATCACAGCAACAGCAGAGTAACTGCCATGGACTGAGATTTGGCTGTGCTTGGTGCTGCACAGCCACACAGCAGAAAGGTGTCCCTTGTCTCAAAGAGCTTATGCAAACATGATATTCACCTGGGAATCCATAATTTTCTTTATTCTTCTATACTCCAAATGTTTGGGGTTTTTTTCAGCTTAATAATCAGAAGACTGCCAATAATAATAATAATAATAATACCAGTAATAATAGTAATAACAATAATAATAATAATAAATCTGTCTCTAAGAAGTTTAAATCTTTGCAGCATTCAAAAATTCTTGTAGTTTCCTTCTTTAGAAATATACATTTTATGGAGATGAATACACCTCTATTTCTTTTAAACCTTCACTATTTCCTTAGCAATGGCACTCAGCTTGTCTCCTGATCTCCATACAGTTTCCTATAAAGGGTGTGTATCACCATAACCTTTGAAATGTAGTGGAAAACAGGAGTTTATTTCCAGACCTGGATCCAAAATAAAATCCTATTTGGGAGCTAAAAAATGTTTCAGTGGTGAAACATTACTTTGGTAGCTAGGAAAAGCTTTTCCATACTTTTGTGATTTAAAAATACCTGCTTGTCTCTGATTTGGCCGTCCTATAAACACCATTGCCACTTAGTGACATCTGCTGGAACAGATAGCATTGAAATATGTTCAGGTTTACTCCACACTTGCTACCTGCCAGCATTTAGCTCCTAAGGGAAAAAGCAACTCACTCTGTATTTCAGAGCAATACTTGGCCAGTTCAGGTTTGAATTTTTCCTTATCCCACAGGACAAATGTTCTCCGCCTTCTTCTCGTCCTTACATGAAGGGAATGACCCATATGCCAACATGACAAAGATCCAGAAAGTTATAAAAGCTTCATTGTAAGGCTAAATCCTTAACAGGGATTGAAGCAGCTTGCATGAAGGAAAAGAGAGGATGTGCATTAAAGCAGGAAGTCATTAAAATAATGAATCACTCGGCAGAATCCAGTTTTTCTATAGAGTTTATGCATTTTTTTGCAAGCAGATTTATATTTTCAAGATTGTCAGTTTAAGCTGCATCCTCCACGTAGCTTTTCTTCTTCTGCTTCGTGCCAAGAAAACCAGCTGGAGGGGTTTTGTAATGAAATAAGATGGGAATCTTTTCTCTCTTTCCTTCATGACACTGTTACTGTGTGCATCTCTTTACTACTTAATATTGGCTCTTATTGTAGCTGTGTTGTGGTTTAACCCCAGCCAGCAATTAAGCACCACAGAGCTGCTCACTCACTCCCCCCCCGGTGGGATACGGGACAAAATCAGAAGAGTAAAAGTGAGAAAAATCATGGGTTGAGATAAAGACAGTTTAATAAGTAAAGAAAAGCTGCGCACGTGAGCAAAACAAAGCAAGGAATTCATTCACTGCTTCCCATCGGCAGGCATTTCCAGGAAAGCAGGGCTCCATCACGCATAACAGTTACTTGGGAAGACAAATGCCATCACTCCGCACGTCCCCCCTTCCTTCTTCTTCCCCCAACTTTATATACTGAGCATGACGTCATATGGTATGGAATATCCCTTTGGTCAGTTGGGGTCAGCTGTCCCAGCCGTGTCCCCTCCCAACTTCTTGTGCACCCCCAGCCTCCTCGCTGGTGGGGTGGTGTGAGAAGCAGAAAAGGCCTTGACTCTGTGTAAGCACTGCTCAGCAATAGCTAAAACATCCCTGTGTTATCAACACTGTTTTCAGCACAAATCCAAAACATAGCCCCATACGAGCTACTGGAGGAAAATTAACTCTATCCTAGCCAAAACCAGCACAAGTTGTAACTTTATAATTGTACATTTTGGTATATCTTGTACTTATTGTAGACTAGAACGTGCGTATTACTATATAAAACTAGAGACTGAATTGTTTCATAAGTATATCTGGGCATATGTGACTAAGATTATAAAGTCAAAAATAGAAGATGAAGATTTTTCCAAACTTTTCTTTCTGATTGCTCTATGTTCTCGTGCAAGCAGCGTAATAGACTGATCTCTGTGTAAATCAGTGAGAAGATATAGTGCTTTACCAGAGGAAGCCAGGAATTTGGTCTCCAAAAATAACAAGTCATCATATTATTTATTTTTTTCCCCACTTTGTCAGGTTTTGTTTAGGACAAACACCGGTTTAGAGCAGATATCTATCTCTCTGCTGGCTAATGTTAGGTGAGGCGAATAACTTCCCTCAATGACTACAAGAGCTAACAGCTTATGAGATGTATACAAACTTTTAGAGGAAAGGCAAGATGGGCAGGTGAAGGAAATATCTTTTTATTAGATCATTTTCTGTAGCTGGGAAAAATTAACCAATTTGGGGGTATGCAGTCTTTCTTCATGTCTGAAGTACATACGAGTCTTCAGATTGATCTGTATCTCTTTGCATATGCTTCCTAGACCACCTCCTGCTCTTCATATATGGCTTTTGAACTTGAAACTCATCAGCTTTGGGAAGTGAAAGCCAGTATTTACAACCACCTGCTTGTTATCACCCTACCTGGTAAAACGCATTGGGTATTTTTTTACGTGTTTTTATTTTTTTAACATCTACAGATCTGATCTGAATAGGTCACAGTTTATTCACAAAAAACCTTTTCTCTGAGGTTTCCGTTAGGAGGCAAATCTATCCGTGATGTAATCCTCTAGACTGCACTGGCATTGTGTTAAGTTGATTACATCCCAGGGACTTTGTCAGGAAGTTGATAAAGTAAAACATGTCACCATCTCACTTGGATAATTTGTACTATGATTATAGGATAATTAACCTCCAGCAGAGGAAGCCATTGCCGTAGGAAAAGGAAGTGGATTCCAGTTATATACACATCATAATAAATGAAAGGTGTAACTAAACAGATGCATTTTTTGTGACAATATGATTTGTACTCTTTTATACAGATTCCTGACCCTTACTGAGTCCAAAGCCAAATGCCCTCTCACTAATTTCCAGTTGTTCAATCGTTACTGAACACTCCTATTATTAAAGCTTTATGCCGCTATACTGTGTGGGGTTACTTTGCTTTAATTTAGATAGCCAAGGCCGAAGCAAGACTCCCAAGGTTTCCATCTTGGTTGGTGAGGAAAAAAAAAAAAAAAAAATCTGGAGTGTGATTCAGTTCATTGCAACGCAGGTGTGTGAAAGAAGTGAAGTGACACACCTCTAGAGATGCCTAGGATGTATGGGGAGTCTAAGGGGACCAGTTCAGACATTTAAAATTAGATGAGAGAAACTTCCCAGCCTGCTCTCATAGTAGCTGGCCCTTTCAGTATTGAAAAGACAGGAGATTAGCCATCATTTTGCTGTAGATTCCAGTTTGTGAATGCAATGTATTTTTACCCCAAGGCATGGCTATACTACAATCAAGAGATTTAAACAGCGTGGGTTTTAGCTGGCAAATATATACCTAGGATCTCAAGTGAACTTTTTGTAGTTTATGCTGAAGTCCACTTCCCACACTTTTGTCCCTCTCGATACCTAAGCTACTGAGATTTAAATGACACCTGACTACTGTGCAGATACATCTACAGGCAACGCTGTGTGTAATTAAATAGCTGCTTTGTGCATCAGAAGCAGGTCTGCTGTAAACCCTTTCAGGGAAGTCTTCTCCAAGTCTTTTTTGCAGCTACTGTAATCTGAAAAGATAAGAACATTCAGAAGCTAGTGTAAAAGAAGCCCGAAATTACGGTATTAATTTTTATTCCTTTTTATTATAGATATTCTCATGTAAATCCTAGACCATCCCTTTTCATTTTCCCTTCATGAGGCATCAGGCACTCAACTAATATTTTATACTGATTTATTTTGTTACTGAAAGTGACTATTAAGCATAAAGTATATATGCTATACATTCAAATAAAATATAATGCATATTTTTTCTCTACAATATTGTAATTAAATTATAATTAGTTGCTTGAAAAATGTTTTTTTTGCTTTTAACTCCCTCCATGTTCCCCTCTCATGGAATTTTTCTTGCACTTTAAAATGGGCTATAAGAGCACTGGTTACTTTTATTCTTTGAAAAAACAGTGTTAGCAATTATTGATTAATTTCTTATTTTGCTGATTAATTTCCTTTAGAATTCCTGACGTGTTTTTAGGTTGATGGCAGCACTGTGCTGACTATTCTAAACACTTTGCACTCTTTCTCCAATCACAGCTGAATTACTTTATCAAGCAGCAGGTCCAGAAGGCGGCCACTGACGTGATCTTTTGCTGGTGTGCAATTAAAGACTGATCCATATTTTCACATTCAAGCATTCCCTGGTTTTCAGTTTGGACACAGTTTCCATCTAGCTTTTCTATAGGAAATTAACAACTTGGCATCCCTTGGCACAAAGCCCTGAAAGTCCATTTTGTGCAGGTGAAAGACAGGTTCTGGAAGGATATAATTCTTGAAGTACCCTCTGGCACTCTGAGCAGGACATTAAGCTTTGCATGTACCACCATCTCTCTTATTTGAAAAAAAAAAATTCTTTTTTCTGAGCTTTTGAAATCCTAAAATATGTGGTTTGTGGTATTAAAAATACATGCACTTCCTTTGAGACCTAGCTTGCTTCTTTTAGATTCTCACTATCAAGCCAAATGCTGAAGATTTCCCTGGATGTCAGTAGTGTAATTACTACAGTTTGAAGAAAGTGCCTTACAATTCAGGTAATTAAGGGTGTGGCTCTCTTCCCGTTGACATTCAGGTAATGTTTCCCATTCATTCAATAGAAGCAGGATAAAACTTTACAATTATGGTAACTTTGTTCAGTCTGAAGAGCAATTGCATGATTGTTTTCTAAAGCTTCAAGAGCAGTTTAGGTGCAACGTTTGAACAACAACAAAAAATGTTTGCAGATTTTGATATAAAAATATATTTTTATATTTTACCACAGATGATTCAGCTCAATTAACATCCTTCTCTCTCACCAATATATTTTAGAGTTCCTTATGAAATGGGAAACAAAGGTGATAAGGCACCTCCACATTTTTGTTTGCTTGGTTTGTTATGTTTTGGATGAGAACCAAAGCTCAGAAGTGGGGGAAAAATACCTGGCTGGCATTTTACTAAACCATATAACCTTCTCTTTCAGCTTCAGAAGAACTACAGGATTTTGTTTTCTTTGTTTTTGTTAATATCTTCTCTTAAAGGGGACAATATCAAAGACAGGAAATCTGACTTTCTACAGGATTAAATAATTTTTGGTTCTCCATTTCTTTCAGATACATGCAGAAGCCTTTCTCAAACAGCAAACCTGCTTCTCCACTTGCAGCTTTGCATTGTAATCCAGCAGGTGTGTTGTTTTCTCAGGCTGACCAAAAACTGGTTTGTCTCCTGTTTCACTACCTTTAAAGCTACCTTTATACAATCAGAGCTGATGAAGCACACAAAGGAAGCACCAGTAATTATATGACAATTAGTTGCACAAAATGAGTAATAGGGATTCATGTTTTGCTTTCAAAAAAAAATACCCCATAAACCTTGAAAAGAAGATTTGCTATAATCAAGTTACAGATTGCCAGTAATCAAGTTTGGTCATGTGCAGCCTGAATGTTCAGGAGAGATCATGAAGACATACACTGTATGAGCATTTAGACATGCTTATAGTCCTTACAACATCCTTTTCCTTACAGTGTTCTTACAGTGCTTAACAATGTAAGGACTATTTAGGTAAGAGCGCAGTGATCCTTATGTAATGACTGGGATAAGAATCAGTCTCTCTTGTATACAATCGGAGGTGAGGGTGAGAAGGAAGCCAAATGAAGTACATTAGTTGACTCATCTTCCCGGACTGAGAAAACATGCTCTCAGTCAACTGACAGATACAAAAACAGATTACAAAACGGATTACACAGGGATTCATTCTGCACACTTTCATCCTTCCTTTTACCATTCCAGATCTGAAAGAAAAACTGAAGTAAAGACTTTATAGCACTAAGGACAGGAAACAATTTTCATTTAGCTACTGGTAATTTGACAGTTGTTCTGCTTGACATATTTCAGGTTTCTCATACGGCAGGAGAAAGGGAATACTGACAAGGAGAGATACTCGAGTACTTCTCCAATTCTATGGAGATTTCCAGACTAGACCATAAAAGAGGAAAGTTTTCTTTCTTTTGGACTGAAATTCTCCTGGCAAGAAGAGAGAAAGTGACTGTTCTCCGGCACTCTGGGCCAACTTCATCTTTGTGGTCAATCCACTCAAATCAGTGGCTCTTTATCACAGATGAATTTAACCCATTTGTCTGTCTGCAGCCAGTACAGCTTCTTTTATAAGCTATTATTGCCAAGAAAAATACAGCTTTAAGAAAGCTCAGCATTTTCCTAAATGGGTAGTCTTTACCAGTGTCAACTTAAGTAATCAGCACTGTGATGAAACATACTATATTTTTATAATACAAGGTTGTCAGAATTAACATAAAAACCAAACCCCCATATCATTAAAATGGTAATGGTTGTCTTTCTCATCCAGCAATAGATTACAGATACTAAACTAACTCTTATGTCAATATATAAAATGCCACTATGTAAATGGATGCTTAAAGAGAAAAATTCCAAAACAGGTAATTTTATGATACCATTACCAAGGAAAATATGACTATTTTAACTATTTTATCTTATCACAATGTTAGGTGTTCACAATGCTCTTACAGAACCCTGCAGATTGTGTAGTTTATCCTCCTTCCTTTGGCAAATAAAATAATTTCTTGTGTTTTCATAACAAATGGGGATATAAAATCAATATATTTGTCCCTTACCTGTACATCTGCTTCATGGTACTTGAGTTGTATGGCTGATGTAGCTTGCTTTCCCAAGTCCAAAGCAGATTTGCTACTAGAGAAGGTAAGGCATAAAATAGCTGTGTTTCTTTTGGGAGAGAGGTAGCAAACTGCATCCAGCTCTGGAGCCCTCAGCACAAGAAAGACATGGACCTGTTGGAGTGGGTCCAGAGGAGGGCCACAAAAATCATCAGGGGGATGGAACGCCTCTCCTATGAAGAAAGGCTGAGAGGGTTGGGGTTATGCAGCCTGGAGAAGAGAAGGCTCTGGGGAGACCTTATTGCAGCCTATCAGTACTTAAAGGGGACTTATAAGACAAGATGGGGACAGACTTTTTAGTAGGGCCTGTTGCGACAGGTCAAGGGGTAATGGCTTTAAACTAAAAGAGGGTAGATTCAGACTAGATGCAAGGAAGAAATTTTTTTATGATGAGGGTGGTGAAACACTGGAAGAGGTTGCCCAGAGAGGTGGTAGGTGCCCCATCCCTGGAAACGTTCCAGGCCAGGTTGGACGGGGCTCTGAGCAACCTGATCTAGTTGAAGATGTCCCTGCTCATTGCAGGGGGGGTAGGACTAGATGACCTTTAAAGGTCCCTTCCAACCCAAAATATTCTATGATTCTATGAAAATAGAAGTTAAGAAACAACAGATTATCTAACACAGATTTCCGGCATCTGCTTTGTTGTGTGATGATCTGCTTCTCTGGATTCTCCACCATTCTCATTCAGAATGTCACTGTAATGGAAACATTTTGTATATTTTTTATGTATTTAATTAAGAAATACCCTAAACAATTCCAGCAGATTCCAGGATTATTTCATCAATGTGCATCCCTCTTCATCAGCTGATTCATGCTCTGGATATCATTATGGAGTGCAAGCAATGCACAGATAAGTTGCAAAGAAGGAGATTCAAGGGTACAAAATACAAAGAAACAGTAAGAAAATCAACAGTCCTTACAATCGAATGAATGCATTTTTTCCACATGCAGAACTAGGATTAAAAACCACATAATTTGACAAATCAAAGATTGGTTAATTTGTAATGGTGCCTTTTTTTTCCCACAAATTTCTACTAATCAACCAGCATCCCTGAAGCTGGAATTTCCCATATAATTGGGATCCACAGGTTACTCATTTTGCATCCACAGAGAAAAAAATTAAAATAAATGAGACACAAGTTAATTACAATATATAGTCTCAGTCATAGTAGCAAGCAAATTGCCAGCAGATTTCGCATTCTTTGTTCATTAAAGTTAAAAGGAATAATATTGAAAGATCCCACAATGGAAAGAAGGCATTCAAGAATATTACACAATCCCAGAAACTTCCTATGTTTAGATGCCTGCAAACAATAAGAACTATTCCAAACAAAGAAAATGATTCCTGAAGTTGTGATAATTCATGACTTAAGAATTTATATGCATAAGGTTCAATTAGTTGTGTTTGTCTCTTGGGTCAATTTTGCTAAGGTAGAAGTCATCTGACTTGCTATCTTGCAAAGTGTTCTGTTTCATATTGTGCAGTTAATTTTGAGGTGGATGTAACAGTGAGTTTTTAATTCACGTGTTTGCCTATATTCATTGCAATATTATCAGATAGCAGTGTAACTGGCTAATTATTTCTAAATGTTGACATACTACTCTGTATTAATGTGATATACTCTTGTCTTACAAAGGCAAAGTGTGTTTTTTCTCAAGCATCATCATTCATTTCTATCTTCAATACTTACTGATTTGCTTACTGTGTAAAAGAACATTTATCTTTTCTTATGGGTCAAAAGTACTATTACGGACGTGAAATAACTTCAGACAAAAGTTCAGGATAGACCTTCAGTTTCAAACTTCCTGAAGAGAAACCCAGTTTTCTATGACAGAAATAAACTTGAGCTAAGCTGTTGCCTAAAATCTGCTTTCTAGTGTTTTGATATGAGAATGATGTGTTGCATTGAAGCTAGACCCAACATGACAGTGGAAGAGGAATTCATCTTGACCCGGTTAGTTATCACTTTTATTCTTCCTGCCTTCTATATATGAATGCTTGGCAAGAGAAAACACCATGTAATCCTGTGGAGAGATTATTTTTTACTTCAGACCATAATCTGAATTACATGATCAAATACCTGATCCACAGGATGCAGTCAGAGCTTTTGGGAGGTTTCTGTGTGGTTTATGTTATTCTGCTGATATTTTCCTAGGTACATGTAAATACAGGAATTGCTATACTGGATCTTACTCCATCATTCCAAAACCTTATCCATATCAACTGTCTATACTTGATGCTTCTGAGGAAGGTGACATGACTTCACAGAAGCTGCGAGTAATCTGTTCCCCCACATTAGATCTTAATTTCTAATAGTTACACTTGTGAAGCACAAAGATAAATGCTCCTTTTAACATTTTTTGGGATAATTATCATAACCCAAGATACTCTTGATACTCCCGTACATGTTTGTTTTCTCAGTCTATTTCAATGTACTTAAATTCTTGAAGTCAACAAATTTCCTGTAACAGAAATTCTGCATTTTAATCTCTTTTCTAAGGAAAGCAAAGCTAGTTTTCATTTTCTGAGAACAGGCTTTTTCTTTAATTTTTATTGCTATTTTGTTATTCCCCTTATCTTTCAGCAGTCTGAGATGGGATAACCACTGTGAACATAGTACGTTAGCTGAAGATACACCTCTGATATCAATAGAATTATCTTTTTGTTTATTCTCTGCTCCATTCCTTATATAACTTAATGTTTTGACAACAATTCACACCAAACAGAGGGTAACAGGATTCAAACAAAATCAATTAACACTTCAAAATTTTCCCATACTCCATCTGTTCTCGTAGTACAGGTACAAAAGCTGATATTATGAAAAGACAAGACTCTAAAATTAAATTTTATTTACTTCTATGCAGTGGGAACCAGTAGTTTATCTGAACACTTCTGTAGTGGAAAAACTTGTGATTTGTTCAGTCATAAAGTCTGCTTGAGTCACTAAGGTAGCCAAGATCAAGCCAATCCCTGTAGCACACTCTAAAATTTCATTGAATTTCCATGACTTCTGTCTTGCTTTCAGGAACCAGTATATGGGTGACTATGTTACCTAGCAGACATAGTTTGTGTCTTAAAATAGTTGAAGGAAATCAAAACCAGCTGATCACGCTGGCCGCAGCTGAAGCCAGAAGATTATCTTTCTTCAACATATTAGTAAAAGTCAACCTGCTTTTTAAAGCATCTCTGGATTTTCTTCTACCAAATTTAAAAACTGACATATCTGAATGATCAACACTAGAAGATTAATGGTAGGATTTCTTTCCTTCCTCACTTTCCAGACCTCATGAATTCAATATGTATTGAAAAGATCAGGAATTATTCTGTACATTTTATATAATGTATTAACCTCAGAAACTGGACATATAAATCTTGCAGTTTTAAAAAATGCCTTTGGAAGCCAAGCTAATGTCCATAAAATGCCAGACAGGATTTTATTACTTCTAAGAAGGATGTTGCAATCCATAAACAGTAGAGTTTTCCATGTGAACAAAAGAAAATTTAGCTGCAAGTACAAAGAATATTATGTTTGTTTCTTATTGTTAGTATTGTGACTGGTTGTTTGTATCTATCTTTGTTTCTAAGATATTGATAAAATTAAAACCAAATGCTGTCTGCACTTGGATAGATTTTCATCCTTGGTTCTACTTCTTATCACCGGCTAAGCTATTCATTATATATCTGTCTGGTAAGAGATACAGGGTAACTTAAGTATTTGCAGAAATTCCTTAATTTTAAGTTAATCTGTGACTTAGTAGAGCAGAGGTTTCTTTCATGTGGTTAGACAGTTGTCTTATCCTGCTATCTCTCTAAGGTTTAAGGATAAAAAGAGCCTGTGATGTGGCACCACTTAAGTCAATAGACTTCTCATTGATTTTGATAGGCTGGATCTCCTTGGTTTTCTGGGTTCACGTTTTCTAGAACTACTTGAGAGAGCTGATCCATTATTTAGTCTTTCCTGTTTCCCTTATCTTCCCTTATCTTCTTCTCTCTCCTTTATCACAATCTGATTTATGTTCTTATAATAAGACATCATGGTGTTAATTTTTTTCCACTCCCTCTTTGAACTGTCCTTTGTTCAGAGAGAATAGTGCTAGTTATGATTATACTGAAGTTTTGTTTAAATCCACATGACTGATGAGAAGAATTACTGAAGAACATCCACCAGTGTGTCTGATGATGGGAATGGGTGACAAGGCTGGGGATACAACTCCACTCTCCTGCACTTCACCACACCTCAGTGGCAGGGATTCAATCTCATAAGCAGAAGGACATTCACAGAGTTTCTGAAGAAAAGAACGGGGCCTGGCAAACATAGTACTTACCTAGTATAAACATGCATTTTGAGGTAGATTAACATTGTATTTGAGCAAAAATAATTTTTGTTCAACACCACCATCAATTAGTGTGATGTGACACAATGAACACAATGGATTCAAAGGAGTATTATCTGGCTAATGCACTGGAAAGGGATTTTCTCTTCTACATGGTTTATTCTGACATTTAAAGGGAGACTAACTTCATCTAACTTTACCCACATAAAAGTTCAGTATCTATTGGTCCAAATCCCTCTACAGACAGACCTAATGGAAAAGAAAAATCCTTTCTACTTTAAGCATCTGGCTACAACAGATGAAYGATTCTCTAGAAGCACATTACTCTCTGCATTGTCCTAAGGGAGCTTAGGAAGCTATCTTAGACCTCATGACTAGAAACTTTAAAAGATTCAAGTAGGGTGAATACTTCAGTTTAGATTAATCCTTACTACAGCATGATCTTCTGCCTATAAAGGTACAAGCCTCTCCAGTAGTAATATATTTATGGGACTTTGGTGGGTCAGTGTTGGGGACAAGGAAAGAAATCACCCTTAAAAATGAGGAAGGGTTGCCAGCAACTTCCCAAAACTCTGTGGTTTTATATTGATGGCTGTTGCTGATGCTAGTTGCTCTTGCATACTCCCATATAGCTTATGATTATTAATGTCCGTACATTAGGACAGAACTAGAGAACTCTCCAATCTTCATTGATTTCATGTATAACATTTCCAATTTGAAAACAAATAGTAAAGATATTTGACATTTTCATGTCAGGAATGTTTTTCAGCTTTTTCTTGAAATAACTTTCCCTTTCAAAGTGTTTTTCAAAATATTATAAGCCTGAAAAACATGGCAACCTAACATTTTAAAGTTTTTTTTTTTTTTTTTTTTTAAATTAATCTGATTTTTTTATTCCTGGAAATTCTGTTTCTTGGAAAGCTCTTTTTTTTTTTTAATTTTTCCACTCTGGTTCAGAATAAAACTGATTCTGAAACTGCAAATTTTTCTGTGGGGTGGAACTTTCAGTGTCCATATATTTCTAGATTTGCCTGAACTATGCAAGCTTTTGACACTACTTTGCCTCTGCTGACAATTAAAAATATGTAGCTTTCAAAGAAGTCTGATTTACACTTTAATTCATATTTTTCTTTTATACAACCACAGCGAATCAGAAATATACTTTGTGAAATAAATGAAGCTACAGACATTTAATGTTTTTATAGGCCAGAGAAGAATCATACAGAAATACTTAAATCTTTTCTTTTTTAAGCGATATTCAGTGATTCAAAGGAGAGACTTTTTTTTTTACATTTATTCATCTGATTTTTGGCTGCCAGAAATGAGAAGGGACAAAAGCTGAAATTAAACTCTACTGTTCCATGAAATGAAAAAAAAAAAAAAAAAAAAAAAAAAAAAAAAAAAAAAAAAAAAATCTGTACAGCTGTTTTCACAGACTGCTTCAGCTCCTTGAAAAAGTTATTTACACTCTTGTGTTCACAACTATATTAAATCCTCAAAATAACTATGTTGACTGCCTACTTTAATTCTTGTCATCAAAATTACTTAAAAGCCGCTCTGGTAGCATAAACAATTCTTCAAGGAATTTACATATTCCCCAGCATGAGGAAATCCATTTAGCAACACAGAACACAAGACGTCAACACTTTTCAATCACATGCTAATTAAACTGAACTATATGTTTGCAGAGTAAATGTGAACAACACGCATAAAGAACAGCAGCCTCCACTACCATTATTTTTCAGAGAGTGGCTACATTTTAGTTCTAGTCTCTGATTTAGTCCATGATAATTTAAAAGGGACACTTCTAAACAGTCACTATTATTTTATGGAAATCCATGAACAATATTCTGCTTTGAAAACATTTCTGCTTGTAGCTCATCTTATTTTTCTTCGTAAGAATTATTTTACTTAAATGTAAAGCCCTTTGTTGATAATAAGTGCATATATAAGCATTGCTATTTCTTTAACTCAAGTCATAATCTTCTGTTTGTGTTTGAAAAAGACCCTTTTAATTATCAGGTCTCTAACAGGCTCCTCTTTCATCCTTCCCTGTCTCTCTAACTTCCTTTTCTGTAGAAGGTGTAATTCTATGCTGTGTAAGAACTGTTTATTCCAATAAAGAGCTGATTTACTTGTTCCCGGGACCTGATTATGTTGACATTAAAGTTCCTGTTATCCTACTTTAATTATATAAATTTACAGAACTTAAACTTAGACTTGGTTTAAAGGAAGTTTAATTTGAGATCCTGTTGAGTGGGGTTTTTTTGTTTTTTTTTTTTTGTAAATGGGCAGCCAACTTTAACAGCTTGGCTTGCATTTTTGCTTATGGAGAATAGCCAGGTCCTTGGCTTGTCTGGAGTTTTGATTTATCTGCAGGCCTGCCCAGATCTACTTAGAAATGCCCATGGGCACTACGCTTCAGGGAAAAAAAAAAAAGAAAAAAAGATTCAAATCTTTTCATTTACAAATTGGCATAGTTTCCATAATCATATTGTTGCTGCCTCCTTTTTCATTTACTCTTGTCCCTTGTGGAGCTCTGGCCGTATGTTGGAAAAGTTTCCATTGCACAAGTAATCCATGCTGATAAATGTTCACAGTATGTTAATTTACCTAGAGAGGACATTACACAATTTTCTCCATAATTAACTTAAAAACCAAGCATAAATAGGGTAACAGTTCATAGTCAAAGTCCTCTACTGGGCTATAGGAACCCTGGAAAACAAAAAGGAAAAATCTTTGCAAACACCTTTCTCTTCTTTAAAGGCTGTAAAGTACTGGTGCAGTTTAATTGTGTAAAGAAATGGAACATTGTACTCAACAAAAGCAAAGAAAAAAAAAAAAGAACTTTTATGCCTGACAGCCTATGTGTAGTAATTAATATGGAATATGATAAGACACAGTAACTACCAGAGTGAAGACACAAGGACTGATTTTAGAAGGTGAAAATCATCCAGGTCATTAAACTTTCTGGAAATTGTCAGCAATTCTAAACAGTAGGTGTTCAGATACACATGACTGGGAGAAGTCGGTCAGGATTTTAGCTCAGAATATACATCAGTGATTCACTGTCAAGCAAAAGCACACAATTAGCTGTTCTGCTGGGGTCTGTCCAGATCTGTTTCTACTCAGGCCTTTACCAATTACCTGAGTAGATAGAAACCCATGTTAAGCCCACAAGTGGCATGAAGGTGAGAGGGACTTTAACATACATTGGGAAACAAGACAGGAATTCAAAATGGCAATAACAGACTGGAGAAATGGTTTGAGGAAAATAGAATGAAATGGAATAAAGCCCAATGGAAAGTGCCAAATTTAGGAATCATTGACTGCACAGTGTAGCATGCAGTGAAGAATCAGGGATTGATTTGCTTCTTCAGGAGAGGAGATGGAAGATTAAATCATGAGCTGAATATGAGATTCATGGAAGAATGGTCCAGCATGAAGAAGAAAGAGAAGGACAATTGTCTTCAAAAATTTTGTACGAGGGAAAATAATACCCTTTTCTCCAGCCCATGATGGCTATGACAGGAAGAAATGTGCTTAAAATGAATCAAGAAACAGACATAGTAGGTGTCAGAAAAATATCCGAGTGGTAAAAAGCCTGGAAACACTGGAAAGAAT
Organism: Phoebastria nigripes; assembly: GCA_035582835.1. Classification (NCBI taxonomy): domain Eukaryota; kingdom Metazoa; phylum Chordata; class Aves; order Procellariiformes; family Diomedeidae; genus Phoebastria; species Phoebastria nigripes. The sequence goes on along the minus strand of JAYKAV010001112.1, from coordinate 6,484,866 downwards.
CTGCAGAGAATTGTAGAGACTTCAATACTGGAGTCTATAAAACTGGACTGAAGACACATTTTTGCATGTCACTGAAAGTGCTTTCTTGTACAGGTCTAGCCATTTTTAACAATTCTGCTTTTGATTTCATGTTGGAACAGGGCTGTACAAAGATTTTTTTTTTTTTTTCCCCCTGAATAACAACAACTAACAAACCCTTAAAATAGCAAAACACTTCCATATTAAGTTGTTTGAATTTTGGATAACACCTAGGTCTTCTGTTCTTTAATCAAATTTCTCTTAATCTACTTAAATTAGACTCCAGTTAGACATTACCTCAAGGTTAAAATGTTGATACTGGTCTAAAAATCTATTTTCACAAAGTTTGTATGCTTGGACAACCAGAGTTTCTTCATCCCCATGAACRTAGCATTGAATGAAGACAAACTCTTTAAATGCAATGTTATATAAGGTCTAAATTTCTGCTGGATCATGGTTATTTAAAGCTTGATTCTGACTAGACAGAGGCTGAAAAACAGTTTCATAAAAGTTTTACAGCCATTGGTTCTAACATTACTGTTTCTGGCACATTTAAATTTTGCTTTAAAAAAATGAGACCAGATTAATGCCCTGTGCAGCTACATTCACTCCCCTGAAATTACACCAAGGATAAAGTTGGCTCAGTGCTGTTTGAGTAGCCCCAGATGAAGATTCCCTCAGCTACCAGGAGAAACGGGAGGGGAAGAGGGGGAAAGAACCGATGTTGAGTCATTATTCGTTGGGGACTTGTTTATTTTTCATGACATCAAACAATTATGGAGAATTCAGCTGTTGTTAAGGTAGCTTCACTTTAATTGAATATATAATTACATAGGAATGTTGCTTTGGAGTGGCATTGCTCTTTGAGAAAAGAATAAAAATCTACAGGATGGTAGCAGCATATTTAACAGGTAATGCTTTCTGTTAACACAACACCTCCACATAAATGAACAATACAGAATATTTTTAGAAAAATTCCAATTAGCTCACTTTTTTTTTTTCATGGATAGGATTGTGACAGCAAGTCTTTGGACTTCTGCTGGCATGGAATCCTACATATGTGCTACTGACACATAAAAACTACCTTTGTGATCCTTCTACAATCAGCTCGTCTCCTGGACCCCTGCCAGATCTCTGTAAGTGTTTGATGTTTTCATCCATACCCTTGGGGAATACCTCGTATTCACATTACGGCTACTTTACATCATTGTAGCATTGTAAAGGACCTTTAAAATATCACTCATCATGACACTTTCCTATGTCTGTAGGGTGAAAATTGTCCTCAGTGCACATGCGAATTAAATTTTAAATACTAGGGAGGGACTTTTCCCACGCATTCATGGCTAGGCCTGGGAGGTGTCTACTCCACCACATGCAAAATGGAAGGAATATGTTCCTTCACAGCTATGGACCAAGTTGATAATGCTGTAGCAATTACACTATGCCTGCTCAGTGGAAGTAGATGGGTTGCTTCACTCACAATAAAAATGATCAAATTAACGTTGTAAGAGATCATCTATTATGTGACTGGTATCACTGCACAGATTTCCATGGAAAGATGCGAGGTTCTCTTCCAACAGGAAGGTGTAATGAAAACAGGTATTTTTTGAGCAGTCTTCTTGGAAAAACAAAAACAAAAACAAAAAACAAAAGGAGAAAACAATTATTTCAAGTCAGATTTAAGTTTATAGTTTCCTTTGGAGGCTATCTGCCACTAGTTAATCTTCTACTGCCAGACACCAACTAACTGGCTTGAGGTCTTCCTCCTGCAGAGGATACTTACCTGAAGGGTAAGAGTCTCATCAAGCTTGCGTTGATGAAAGCGTTGTCAAAAGTGACACAATTTTTACCTACAGCATGTGCATAAGAGGTCATGATAGCAGACTGAATATTCTTGCTATTTTTCTGTTCCTGGCAGTATTTTAAGTCACTCCTCTAATATAGCTATATTTTTGTTTTCAGGACTTTATAAACAATAATAATTCTAAGATATTACTACCTAAACATTGCTTTCAGGCAGCATGTTACTGATGAGACTCTTGAAAGTTCACTGGAGTCCAAAATAATGTAAAAAAAAGGTTAAAATTGAGGCTACTGGAGACCATGATGGATAGAAAGAAGTATGGTTTTTCCCACAACTTATTTCTTCTTTAGTGTTGCTGTCTAGGGGACAGCAGAGATCTTTTCTCTAAGAACATGGTGACTTTGTGTGACATGAAGTTATTAAAGCAAAACTGGGTAAGCATGGCTTGAAATCACTCTCTGAAGGGGAAGCATGTATCTTCAAGAAACTAGATTCCTAAAATGTTATAGATATTACTTCCAATCATCTGGTTAAACCATGTGGCATGATGAGAAATAGATCCTACAAAAAAAAGTCCTGTTACCTAGTAAGAATCATAGAATCATAGAATAGTTTGGGTTGGAAGGGACCTTTAAACGTCATCTAGTCCTACCCCCCCTGCAATGGGCAGGGACATCTTCAACTAGATCAGGTTGCTCAGAGCCCCGTCCAACCTGACCTGGAATGTTTCCAGGGATGGGGCATCTACCACCTCTCTGGGCAACCTCTTCCAGGGTTTCACCACCCTCTTCATAAAAAAAATTTCTTCCTTATATCTAGTCTAAATCTACCCTCTTTTAGTTTAAAACCATTACCCCCTGTCCTGTCGCAACAGGCCCTGCCAAAAAGTCTGTCCCCATCTTTCTTATAAGCCCCCTTTAAGTACTGGAAAGCTGCAATAAGGTCTCCCCAGAGCCTTCTCTTCTCCAGGCTGAACAACCCCAACCCTCTCAGCCTTTCTTCATAGGAGAGGTGTTCCATCCCCCTGATCATTTTTGTGGCCCTCCTCTGGACCTGCTCCAACAGGTCCATGTCTTTCTTGTGCTGAGGGCTCCAGAGCTGGATGCAGTACTGCAGGTGGGGTCTCACCAGAGCAGAGTAGAGGGGCAGAATCACCTCCCTCGACCTGCTGGCCACGCTTCTTTTGATGCAGCCCAGGATACGGTTGGCYTTCTGGGCTGCAAGCCCACATTGCCAGCTCATGTCCAGCTTTTCATCCACCAGTACCCCCAAGTCCTTCTTGGCAGGACTGCTCTCAATCCCTTCATCCCCCAGCCTGTATTGATACCAGGGATTGCCCTGACCCAGGTGCAGGACCTTGCACTTGGCCTTGCTGAACCTCATGAGGTTCACACGGGCCCACTTCTCCAGCTTGTCCAGGTCCCTCTGGATGGCATCCTGTCCCTCAGGCGTGTCAACCACACCACTCAGCTTGGTGTCATCTGCAACAAGCAGAGGCTCTCCAGCTCTTCGGACATATATGTTAAGTAAAGCCAACCACTTGCTGATGGCCTATGTTCCTCAGGCCCATAAAGAGAAGACCCTTGGTAACTAGACTGATATTATAAGAAAATGATGTTTAAAACCTGAGCTCAATGAAGTATTGGTGTATACTACTTGACTAATTCCTTTGGTCCTTATACTATGAGAGACAGATAGGAAAGCACAGCTATGTGAGCATGAAATCTAGCATTTGGTTCTGCTGATTTCAACTTTGCAAAATAAAAGTGTAAGGCACAAGTAATAATAATAATAATAACAATAATAATAATAATTTTTGTGAGCAGTAGAACTAACGAAGCCGAGCTTTATTGGTCTTTATGGCCTACGGGAATGTTCTGCAGCATCAAATAAGGTGCGAGCTCTGACCAAAGCCTTGATTTCCTATGGTGTCAATGTCTTTCCTCTGCAGAGTTCTTGTTATCTAATAAAGTTAGTGGTCAGGCTGCATTAATAAGTCTCTCTTCTCTACTCAACCACTATTTACATGAAAAATGTAAAATATATTTGAGATTGTGATTTTTTGTCACATTAAGTTGAAATATGCTAGTAGCGTATCAGTCAGCAAACCATCAGGATACCAATTTCAGACACGTAGGCATAGTTTGATCTTCTAAAGGAAATAGGCACAAATCCCAATATTAAACCAGAGTACAAAAATAGATAATAATTTAGATGAGCACTTGGTGAAGATTCGTATGTGCATATTTATCTCTCTATCTATCTGTCTACCTATCTCAAGTGTTTTTGTGCATGACACCTGCAGGAAAGTGTAAGTGCTAATTATACTCAGGAAATTCTCATACTGATCTCACAGAGAGATATTTCTGGTGTATGTATTTTCTGGGATGACTGTCTCATAGCAAATCCTGGTCCTTAACCACTTGCTGAAATCCAAAGCACACAGAATGCACATGTCTTTTTAAAGCTTTAGTGTCTGACATCTTGGCTGTTGCACATTGCACACTAAACATCCTATGAGCATTTTCTGGATAGGGCTGAAATCAATGATCTTCTCTAGCCTAAATATATGCACAGATGCATTCATATTTCCTTAATAATTTTCCTTGACTGAAAATACAATAGCTGCAAGTGTGAGATTAATGCATGTGGACACAGGCAACAGCTGGCTGACCACATTATTCTCACAATAGGTTGCAAAACAAATGATAAAAATGTAAAATCATTTTGTCAGCTGTCAGTCATGTTACTTCAACCTCCATGATGAAATGAAGTTACAAATCTTTCAGGCTCTGTAAAGAGATTAGAGTCAACGCAAATGTGCAGAAAGTTGTTAAGCTAATATGTCCATCTTTCATCAATGCCAATGTTTAACTAATGCCCTGATACAATGTCAGGAAAAAGCTCTGCTGGTATTGTGAGCTGACGTACTAATGAAATGCAAACTGAAAGTCCTCCTTTGTTTCAGCAGTAAGGACCCCATGGTACTCTTTATTATCTGGAAAGTGACTATGACTGCTGTCAGCAGCATATGATGGCCAAGCTGACCAAGACTTATGTCACGCTTCCTTTACAGTCAGTGTAATAATAATGCCCCCCCTATTACCTTGCTTAATGGATGTTGTATACTATGAAAAAAGGGTATTTGTGCCAAATAACTCCTCGTATTTACCAGTTTCATTGTACATGAATTCTGTATAAGCTTTCAGTCTTCAAATGGGGTTCCCAGAAATCAAAACATCTGAAAAAGCTCAGGTTTTACTTATATAAGCAAGTTGGATTGGATGGAACAATTCAGTCAACTGAGGGTTAAGCCTAACATGTATCAAACAGTTCTGGAAGCTTGTATAAGTTCTACTAACTTTTGCATTTAGCAAAGCGAGAGCTCAACAATATTTCTCCCACACTACACTTCTCCTTTTTGTCTGTGCCTAGAAATTAAATGCACAAATATAACAAGGCTTTTTCAGCATCTCCAACTCAGTTGGAAATGAGAAATTTCACCAGAAAAGTTGCTCCTGGAAACTTCTTAGCCCAATTTGCAGATTCCAAAGAAGAATGATCAAAAAATCTAAAGGCTCTTTTCACAAAGTCAGCCTTAAGCAATTTCTTGTATAAATTTCCACATTTAGTTATGAGAATAGCTACTGACATGCATACCAGTTTAAATAATGTGATTTTCCACACGTACCCAAATAACTGACCTCTGTGAGTGCTTGGATATTTGAGTCCACACTCCAAGTAGGCACAAAATGTGCACATACTTTGGTGTAACTGGCTCCAGAGAAGTTTATTAATTACTTTTAGCCTTAATTACCCTGTATACTTATCAAACAAGTAAAGATGGTTTATTTGACTGTGGCTAAAGTAACCTTACAAAAAAATCTTCAGATTTTTACCTGGTGCTTTTTTCCCCCCTTTCCCATTATTTGGATTAAAATTCTTCTCTAGTTGGTGTGATCTTTAAGGAAGATGCCAGAGCCTGCACTTCACTTCTGCAGAAGTTAAACCCCAGGAAAACCTACAAAGTGTTGGATTCCAAGGGTATTAGTGTTAATGCTAAGGACTAAGTAAAGCATGGAACATGCTGAGCCCAATGAAAACACCAATTACCTCAACCAATAATAAAAGTAAAACAGTTTGTGGGAGTGAATGGAGCATTGTTGAAATCATAATGACATCGAAGGGAAGTGGAAAAAAAGCCTATCTTAGGATGGTTTACCTCTGAGTAAATAGTTTGCTCTTTGCATTTCTTGGGTTTCTGGTGACATCTATGTTGTAATCTAGAGTCAAATAGGTGCGATCAACAGCAAAGATTGCTTGTTGATTGGAAATGAACATGTTTCAGAAACTAGTATTAATAATATTGCTAAAAGGCTCTTCGATCAGAGCTCAGGGACTACAGAAAATTCCTTAATCGGGGACTAAAAAATAAAAACAGAAACGAGTTTTCTCCATGATATGACATTAAAATAATTTTGTATATCTTCAGTGCTGAATTACACTTGCAATTATATGCATATTGCATCTCCTGTAAGCTAGTAATGCAAAATATGACATTAGTTACACTGCTGTGGATTAAAGAAATGTCCATGTCTCCTCTTCCTCTTTTTACTTCACAGATTTATTAAGTTTGAGATCATTCAGTGTTCGTTATCAGATAACCCGATGGCTGCCCCAACTTTTGTTTTTAAAACTGCTTTTTTTCTCCTTTTCCCCTGTTAACCATCTACTCAAATACTGCTACAGTATACCCTTTCAGTCAGGGTATGCCTTCAGCATATGTTCTCTAGGCTTGCCCTCCACTTTTCTAGTGATTTGTTTCAGAGGACTGTTGTATTTACCTAGGACAGACAAACAGTAATCAGGACTTTCCATCTATTTTTTTTTCCATTTGTTCTTCTCCTTTCCTCTTTTAACACATCCCAAGTCTCTGCACTATGTTCTCAGTATGTATTCTGTCATTTTATTCCTGCTTGTTCACCTTTCTTCAAATACAACACACTCCTGTAAATAATTCTCTGTAGGTTACTCACCAGCAACCATCACCCTTTCAAGAATCAGCACTTATATTTAAACTAATGTCTGACAAAAAAAGCATAATAGAGTGAAATACAGAGATAAATTGGGATCTGAAAACAAATACTATTTCTGGCATAAAGAGAATATGAGAGGCATGACAGTGTGCTAGACAGCAAAGCAGGTAAATCTCTTTTCCATGTTGCTATTAAGAGAGCAAATGTACGACTTCATAGCAACTTCTTCCTTAAAAAAAAAAAATGCTGTTCTTAATGTTTCTTAATTGCACTTCAGTGGAGTCTAGAGATCCAGGAAAGTCCTTGTTCCCAAAGTATAGGTGCTATTCAAATACACAGTACAGGACAGCTCTATTCCAACAACAGGCTTGATATATTGCAACATACATTTACCAGTGGGGTTTTGGCAAATACTGTAGACTACTGTGTGTCTTTTTTCAGTGTATCAGTGGTGAAACCTACCAGTAGTATACAAAGTTATGTTGTCATACACGTAAACGAGCATAAAGAAGTAGGGCTTGTCTCATCACAATGCTCTCCATCAGTTTTCCTGCTATGTGTATTGCTCCTAGTATGGAAAGGATCAATAAATGAAAATGAGCCTAGTACTGATCTTGACTGCGTCTGTATAAAGCGGGAGGAGAGTTCTTTCTGTTTCCGAAGTCCATGCGACAGGAACACAACCTGGAGTTCAGACTTTTGGGAATGTTTGACATAAAATGTTAGTATAGAATTGGCATCATTTTTTTTCCCTTTAATTACAATGTGTGAAGGTTAGTAATACTGTTATGTAGAAATAACAACTTTAAAGGCAGAGGTGTGTTTAATAGCCTGAGTTTCTCCCCTTTGTTTTGCACGCTTCTGGTTGTAGAATATGCACTTGGCTGCCTTGAAATCGTAGTTAGACCCCTGTGTTGGAATGTCCTTCAGGCACAGAAATCTGCCTTTTACAGCAGCCCTCAGCACTTTCCTCCAACTTATTTGATTTTAAACTAATGCTAAAAATCTAAAGAGAGCCCCCTTTTGGTTTAAACCCCTCTCAGGCCTATATTGTGTTTCTGTCATAGGAGTGATTCTGAGGGGGACTAATTAAAAGTCCAATGAATGTGTGAGGGTTAAACTCACAGGCTCTGCTCATTAACAGTCGCTCACCTAAGAATATTTTGAGACTTCTTTTCTGTGATGGGAAAGAAAGGAATAAGACCAGACAACGCTTAAAAATTCAGATTTTATTACACAAACACACATTTCTGTTGCATTACTAGGCCTGCAGTGATGACAATATCTAATTTAACAAGAAGATTCTTTCCCCTGTGTTTCTTCTTGGAAAATAACAAAGGAAAACAAAAAAATCACTAATGAACACCCCTTCCCCCAAGAAATAAGGAAAATCAGAACCATTTTGTTAATTGTCTTTTTCCTGCTGTTTCCATGGTAATACTGGCTACTAGACTTCACTGCAGAGTGACAGTCCAACAATTCACACACTACACCCTTTCAGGCACAATGAATGGCTGTGAAAGAGGCAGAACAGGCACTATTCAGGAAACATGTGATATCTACTCAATGCACTACCTTTCATCCACATTTTCCAAATTGCAGTTAATTTAATTCTAAACAAATGGCTAAGGGGTACAAATGAGGATTAAAAGGAAAAGAACATCTTGAGCTCTAATGGGGACGGTTTGTGTGAAGAACAATATAGCACTTTCTTCTGATGCCAAGGCTGCCGAATTGAAAGATGCACTTTCCCTCTTCTTCTGAGGCCTTAATTTATACTTTATATCAATAGTGAAACAAACATGGCAGATTTTTTTTTTTTTTTGACGAATTATGCAGGTTTTGGCTTTCCATTTGGAAACATTTTTGTTACATGGAGATGTAATTTTGATTTTCTTCAAACTAAGAAGAAACCTCCTGTATTTTTCAAGTAAGACAGCTTTCTTGACCAGGCCTCTCATTCGGTCTGTCTCTGAAGTTATTGTTTTAAGTCTCATAGAAAAAGCCCTGACAAATACTTTCAGGTCACCTTAAGAAATAACAACGGACCTTTTGAGAATGTCAGTGCCCGGAAGGAAATTATTATTCACATTAGATTTAATGACAGTGAGACCTTTTTTTCACGTGATTCTTTTTATTTTGACATGTAAAGAGTATTATCTTTGCTTAAAATTGATCAATGAACATCTTGAATTTTGCCATATTCAGTTAAGCATGAGGCAAGATGCTTAAAAAGCTTCCATATTTGGTAATTTATGGAAATTTATAGCATGACATCATAAGCACTGACAATGTGTCAGATCTGCTAATAATTTCACTTTCTGTGCCACATGCAGTTTATGTTGAGAATGCACATGTTATAAAGGGAAATAGGGCAGAATAGCAAAATAGCTTTAAAATTAAACTGTTTTTCACTAATTTTTCCCTTTTCTATCTTAAAACTTGAAAATTATTAAAACCAAAAATCTATGTAAAATACTTCCTACTCAGGAGAAATATTCTTCATTGTAGCCATATTTTTGTCCCACCGATGTATGCAAAATGGCCCTTTAGACGTAATTACTATCAATATCAATTTTTACTATACTTCTATATTCTCCAGTTAAGAATACTTCAGCTTTTAAGAATTTCTTACACAGAGCTACTAGACATGTCATTTTTATCTGTGAGAAACAGCATTTGATACTGTATAGCCAATAAACAAAAGGACAAAAAAAGCTTGTGAACACTTTTCAAGTTTTGCTGATAATTGTGTTTTGACTTGCAAACGTTTTCTATTATTAGGTTCAAGTGATCATATTCACAGACTTGGTTACCTGTTATATGCAAATAAAATTTTCAGATGGGATCAATCATTCCTTGCCAAGGCCTCAAACAGAGCTGCACTGTTTTGCGATGTACCTAATATGACACCAATCTGTCCTATTTCAAGAATATGAAGAAAAGCTAAAGGCTTTTAATGACTAATTTTGAATGCAAAGTAGTGTTTTTAAAACCTAGCTACAAAATACATACATTTTTTTTTGTAGCAGGATCAGACTTTAACAGCAGTGTAGCATTTAAAAAATCCTGTTGAAATCAAATTTTGGTAATTGGTTTGTGATAAGCACTCAAGCTATTATTTACATTTTTTCTTTTTTTTTTTTTATATGAAGCGACAGAATATCACTATAAAATGCACTTAATTATGGGCAATACAGTTACATGAGCCTGGGCACCAAGCAAATGTTTTCAGAGATCTACATGCTTTTAAAAAATGTTAAGTCCTGTAGTTCTGCACTGGCACTGGTGAGGTAGATTGATTAATCACCCTTCAAAATAAATCAATGAATGGTATGTTGAAATTTCTTGCGTAACACCTCATTGCTGACTTTAACACAGGATGAAAGTTTTTCGAAAGTATCGCTTTGCTTTGCAACTCCCCAACACTTAGTCTTTTAAGGGGTGATAGCATAGTTAGACACCTTCTATGATTTAGGAAGCTTTAAGAAGTTCAATTAGAAATCTCCCTCACAAAGAGATACTACCTCTCTGCTTTACAGTCTGCATTGGTTTTGGTTTGTTATTATGCATTGTTCAAAATACAGGAGGGCAAGTGGAGTAAAGACAGAATTGCACACTTGTCTTAATATAACAAGGGCAAATTTTATGTTGAAGAAGGTACCGGAATGGTAGTACAGTCCCATGCAATTATATGTTGTTGTCGACGCCAGAAAATGACTTCGGTATGCCTTTCGGGGTCATTTTAGAGCATATAATCTGGATTTTACCATATACATTGCTGAAAAGGGACGGAGGTAAGCATGCACCTAAGAAGTAACCAAGTCAGAGCCTGGAGGCCTAACACCTTCAGCCTAGTCTGGACATATGTGTGCCTACAAGCTTGTGATAAACACATTCTTATGGAAGGTTGATGCTGATGTAGTTAGACATGGAAACAGCTGTCTCTGGATTTCCCATGGTTATTTCATGGGAAAATAACATCCGAACAGGTAATGGAAAGCGCTTCTTCATGGCTACCCTTCCTCATCCATTGTGTGTCTTTCATGCCAGGGTTCTGGTTAGATATCTTCTCGGTGCAATCCCTTGAAAGGAGAATACTAAAGATATTTTCTTCAGTGTCAGCTCCTTTATCCAAGAATATTCAAAACTTCAGAGCAAAATCCAGACAAAATGTTTCATACTCTTTCACTGCCATCACCAAAACTCCACTCACTGTCTATGAAATGCAAAAAAATAACCTCCTTCCCCTCAGAGCTGGGTTCAGTCTTGCTCAAGTGTTAGCCAAATCTTTAAAGTTTTGGGGCTTTCAGAGAAGGGTTGGCTGAGTTTGTAGTGAAACCTGAAAGCAGGTAAGTATTATAAGGCTTTTGATCTTCATCACCACAAAAAAGCATGCATTCCTGCATGATATATGTTGCAAAACTGGTTTTCTGATATTGGAGTTTCATCATACATGAAGAAGTCTTTTCTTTTCCCCTTTTTTGATTTCTGCTGGAAATACCTGAGAAGGTAAAAATGGAAAAAAGAACATGATTCTGAATTTTAACAGACAATTTTGCAGCTGGTGTTCCTCCAGAAGAGCATTTTGATTTTCATAGTGAAAAAAAGAGAGGAAAAAAGCCCCAGCAAAAGTTACAAATCAGGTAAGTAGCAAATCTGCTAAAAACCACACGGACAACTAAAGCAACTGTCTGGAATTCTATCTACAAACTCTCTATGCTTTTGCTATATTTATATTAAAGTCATCAAAACACATTTGCATGCCAATAAAGCAGTGAACAGACAAAGACTTTCATGCCTCTAGCGAAGTGCTGTATTCCAAATTTAGCTCCAAATTCTTTAACGGATCAGGCCTCTGTAAGTTTTACTAGACAATTTTGTTGCCTGACCTCGGGCCTTGGTTTCTGTTTTTCATTTCCACTATGGCTTGTTTACTCTTGACAGAATGACAGACATGCCTCCCTCTACAGGTCACAGCTCTATCAGTGTACTGATCAGCCTGCCAGGAATATCATTACTGCAACCAAAATATTCATTGGCGAGTTAACATACCATTCATGTGAGAGATATTGGGCGAGATGCACAGCTCATGTAAACCGGTGTCCTGGAGCAACATTGATTTACAGCAGCTGAGAAGCTGACGTTTATTGTCCGCTAGCCAAAACAACTCCAGTCATCCAGTCATTCCAGTATCTCTTTTCAAATGTATATTCCCACGCAGAATAGAAGTCTGCTGTCAGGTCATCCGGATGTACAATTGTTTGCTGAATGTTCCTGTTCCTGGAGTATCTTTCCCCTGTTTACAAAACAAGTAGTCTGACTCCTATATTAAAATAAGGAGTTCTGATTTATTTCTAAATACAGAAGTGTTTTGTAGAGAAAAGATGACTCATATGACCAAGGAATCATTTTCTTTTTAGTCCTATTTTTAATAGGAAAGTAACAAGAAAGTAGTATTGGTAGAAAAATGATGTTTATTTCTTCCCTTCTCCCGTTTTGTTTGGGCACACGTATGTAGATGTGGGGATCTTTTACTGCCAAGCCCTCTATCATTCTCAGAGGGGTTTTTCTTGACTGACCTAAGCCTCATCCTGGTTCTAATATAAAACAGCTGAAAACCTTCTACTCTGAAGAAAAAAATAGAAACAAGGCAGAAGATATTGTCACTAGACACATATTTGCTGCTTGTAAAGTAGATATATAGCTCCCTGGGCCCACTTTAAAACCAAGGCCAAGATCTGACCTCAGTACTTTCCTCTCTGAGCAGATGCTTAGCTATGAATTCACTTGTCACTTAAGAAAGGAGCCCTTGATTTTTTTTTCCCTTTCCTCTGTCCTAATAATAAATGTTCTTTTGAAACAATTGCATCCATATTTTCTAGGCAAAGATTTTCCTCTAATGTCACTGGGAGCATAACACTTCATGAGATGGATTGTATTTAAAGACTGAAGCCATTACTTTCCAATAATTTGAATTATTTTTCCAGAAGATTGCAATTGATTCCTGTGCCATTTCTGTGGGCAGTTTCTCAAATGCAATGTTTCAGTTTCGGGCTAAGTATTCCTATGTCCTCAGATCGAGACTGTAAGCCTGCTGTAAAACGTCAGAAAGAGGTGGAAAGAGGAGCCAAACTGACAGACTGCAGAGGAACCTCTGCATGTTGCCTGTGCTATACAGAACTAGTGAGGAACGCGTGCAAGCAGAAGCTCAGGGACCATGACGGGGCTGTGGTTCTGCATCTATGCAGATACATGACCTCACTCAGCTTTATGAAGGTGGAGCCAGCTTCATACATAGTGTCCAAAATGCAGTAGGTTATCTATTCAGAAACCTTCGCATGACTTCTCAGACTCTGAGTCACCGTGAGGAATGACACACCACCGGTAAATCTTATTCATCAACTTTTTACCCACTACAGCTGTGTAAAACATTCACAGTGAAACAAGAAACCACCCGTGACTCTTCTGGTTTCAGGTTTCCTTATAAATACAAAACTTAAGTGAAGGTCATTGTGATTTGCTAATTTTTGTGAATCTGTTGAGAAAAATACGCTGAGTTTCAAGGATCTAAGGTATGGGAAATGTACGGCTTTTGAAATGATACTGAATGATAAATGAATACTAGATCTGACTAATTCTGATTTTTCAATTTGGATTAGTCTGGAGGTTGATGCTTGGTACAGTACACAGACACTATATTAAAGAGCGTACTGTCAGGAACTGTAAAGTGAATATATTAGCTCTCATGCAATAGTTTCAGTAAAAAAAGGGAACCTTAACAGGAAACTAAAATGCAAAATCTTTAATATAGATTTATAAACTATTTGAAAAAAATCATCCAAAGTAGATATAGTGAGCAGACCTGATAGAGTAATGTAAGTATGGAATGGAAGTGAAAGGGTACCATCATGAAGAGAAATAAGAAGTCTCAGATGAGACTGAAATGTTAAATACATTGAATTTAATAAACATGGACAGGTCTGGAGTCAGCAGCAGAGACAAGACTGAGCCAAAGTCGTTGGTTAGTAATAATGAATCTTTCATTTTTATACTACAGACCCTCTCAGAAAACTTTGTATGAAAGCACGAGCATTTTTCATAGGATCAGAGAATTAACTCATTGTTTCTTGTAACATACAAAGAAGCTACTTCCAATGTGAATGCACTGTGGTTGAAAAACTTTTAGGTTTAAGATATAAGGATGCTGCTTATAAGACCTAGGGTCTAATTATCGTGGTAAAACCATATGACTGACTGGTATAATCATATTAAATACCTCAGTATTGGAGACCCTTTTTCTAAAGATCAGGAATGATGTCAGTCTCATTTCTCAACAAATGCAGGATGTACCCTAGTCTTCAGAATAGGGACAACTTATTACAATGGATTTTCAGGGAGGATGTTACTATGGACAGGAGGACTTAATTTGTCTAATATTGAACTCATTCCAGCATTACAGCTTGACTTGGCTTATAAACAGAAAGTAGAAAATACTGAGAAAGTCACAGTAGCTGTATCAAAGACTAGGAGGCTGCAGCTTCCTTTGCTGATATACACAGAGGAGCTGTGTATATCATGCTGTCCAGACTAACATTAATTGTCTGAATGGCTCTGCTTGGAAYGGCATGTGCCAGTTTCATCGGAGCTGCTTGAAGGTGCATGATGTTCATTAAAATCTTAAGGCTTCGATCACATAATACTTTATCAGCATCAATACAAAAAAGAGTAGTCACTTTGCAAGATTCGTTGTTCATGTGCTTGAAATTTTGGGATTCCCTGACAATAAGCCAGATGTTTAGATGAAGAGCAGTCTAGCAAGTCCGAGCCAAATGACTCTCTGAGCAAAGTGGAGCTGCTTTGGTGCTTGGAGATAAGTCCTAGAGAATCCTGACTGCTTTGGACAAATGATTATCTGCAACTGGCTAGCTCTTCTTACTGTTTTCATAAACTGCTAAGTAAGAGGCTTAGGTTAAACAACTTCTGTGATAGGACCATTTCCACAAGGTAAGTATAGTTAAGACAAGTTAAGACACCTTAGGAATAGGAGTTCTTGCAAATATTTAAGATAAAAAAAAAAAAAAGAAAAATTAGGCTCCTGTAGCTTGGATTTTGGTGCTGGCCAAATGTTGTCCAAGTGCGTGGTAAATTTGATTTCTTTTCCGCCAAGCCATTCTATCATAACAAATCTTTATATTTTCCCTCTGTGCTATTGTGTGACTTTAAAAGCAATCAGGAGATTCTGAGGAATAGCTTAGGCATACATTCTTGTGACATGCTGTCAGGTCTGCATTCTGCTTCGCTATCACCTACAGCAGAATACATTAACTTGCTGCACCACCAAATCCTGCCAAATAAACAGAGCTTTTATGAATGTTTATTTGATATATTTGTAGATACAAAGCCTGACTGTGCTCTGTTATTGCCTATGAAGTATCGATGGCACAAGCAGAATAGGAGGGCTAGGACTGAGCACGGCAATAGCTCTACTCAGATTCTACATTCTTCTGAGTCTCCGTGTTAGAAAACAGGGATAATTTTTGTACCTTTGTTTCCCCGGGAAGGGGCGAGCGGGGAGCGYGGCCGGCGGGAGCGGCGCTGCCGCGCAGGACGGCTCGAGGGCGGCACCGCGTGGAGGCGGCGGGAGCAGCGCGGGCGGAGGGGGAACGCGGGGCTGAGCACCGCCGGCCTCCGGAGAGAAAGTAGAACAGGCAGATGGGGAAGTAGTCCTTTGTGTTTAATCCAGGATTAAGGAAAACATCAAGAATTTTTTCCCCTATTTGTTTTCACTTATGTATTCATTTCTCTCTTTTATTTCCCTTCTTTTCTTTTTTTCCCCCAGGCATTTGCTGCACTGCTAGCAGCAGCCTGCACCTAAAAAGGACACCTGCCCCTCGCTCCATTTGACTTTTATTATTTCCCTCCACCCCTCAAACTGGCAGAATAAGGAAGTGTGAACAGGGCATCCAGTTTTCAGCATAAAGCCCTGCACAGCTGGAAAGCAGAAGTGGATCTGCATCCTCTGTTTCAGCACAGCTGTGCCCCAAAATAGGTCCTTGAACCACTTGTGTTGGCCACAGCAGCCCCAATGGTGGGAGGATCTGGGGGAACCTGTACTTTCCACTCTGTCCTGTTTCCTCCAGGCCTCTAATTTTCTGCTTGCACTGTGAGGAACCAACCATACTGACTTTACAGGCCTCATGGTCTTCCTTTGAGAGATGTGTTAAAGCAACTAAGCTCTGCATGGTTTAAACTTTTCTGTAGTACCTTGAAGTATTATAGCAACTTGAAATCTCAACTACAATAGATAGAGAAATCACTAAATAATGGTGTTGTACATGCACCTTAGCTTATTTTTCTGGAGTGTGTGACTACTAACATATAAAAAATGCAACAGCACTAACTGACAAGGCTATCCTTTAGGTTCTACCTTTGTAACATTACCTGTCTCACTTACGTTGTATATGCATCATTGCAATCAGCCATGTCTCTCAGAAGAAAGCTTTGTTGTCTTCGTCACTTTTTACAAGACACCACAATAACCCAGACGCTGCTCAATTCCTCAACAGGAACAAGTTGTATAAGTTTATTGCTGCAGTAAAAATAAGCGTAAATCAGCAGACTGGTTTGATTTTACTGTTTCATACTGAAAATTATCTTGAAAGCCTCTGCCTCAGTTGTTTCCATGTCCATGGGAAACTTGCCAAATACTATATTGACTCTCCCACTGTCATTTGCATACATTAAAAAATATAGGCCGAACTCTTTCACTATGAAATAGAAACTGTGCCCACATACATCTCAAAGCAGGCTTGAGAGCAAGGATTTGGTACATTCTTATCTTCTTTAACAGTTCCCCTAGAAGTTAATGTTCCTCTTGAACTGAAAAAAGGTTTTTTGCATAAACATCTACTGTTTGAAAAATTTACTGTTTAAATATTGAAAACCAAATTATGACTTCAGTCTTCCACTGAAAATTTTACAACTATAAAAGAATAGTTTTCTTTTTCATTTCTTTGAAAAAAGGTCAAAAACCTCCCCATCTGAACATTTTCTGACTCTGGATACAGAAACCTTGGTGGCTGCCTTTCAGTGTTAAATGATAAGTTGTGTATAAAATCAATTCTAATTTATTCTAAGCCTTCTGAGTTATGGGCAAGGAAAAGACAGAAGTTTTCTGTTGTTTTAAGCAACGAGGTGCTTATCTGATTTATTAAGCGAACCTGTATGTATTGTTGCTAACTCTTTTGGTTTTGTCATGAGTTTATAGTGCTTCTCTTAAGCAATCATTTCTCACAACTGTGTAATTTCATGATACTCCTCACTTTTTTAAACAAAATATATTATGTTTTAGATAACATGCAAGTGTAAATTTTTTGTGAATAGAAAGTAAATTTATCTCTAAGGATGAAAAAACCCAACCAAAGAGAGACATGAAATAGAATTCATATTTATTTTAACCAGTGTATATTCAAACCCATCTTACGATTTTATTGGGTCTTATTCTTAGTTTTCAAATGTTTCCGTAATTTATGTAATCTTTATTTAAAAAAAAAAAAAAAAGTAGAAAGTATCCATTCTTAAGTTTCTAAATTAACCTTAGATAGTTTTGAATAAAATAGGCTAAGTACATATAATTTATCATTTTTTCAAGACAAAAAACCCCCACCCAAAACACTAATCCTTCTTGAAACATGCACTATTACTCCCCTCCACTCCACCACTATGAAAAAACCCAACTCAAAAAGAGACAAAGCCAACACAAATCACTGGCTTCTAGCGGCAGAATTGCAAAGCAAAAAATGTAATTCAGAACAATCAACTTTTTAATATGTGGCAATCTTATAAAAGATAGAATTGCTTTCTTATCTTAAATAACTCATCAGTAAATAAATATCAACTTTTCATTGGCAAAGTATCTGTGCAAAAGAAGAAAAATAGTGCAATTCATTGGAAATACATAGTACACCATTAGTGTGTGGTTTTTTTAATTGAAGGCAAAGATGATCTCTRAACCTTGACTAACACATTTGTAAAAGTGGTTTTGGTCAGACTGGAAAACTTCTATTACATTTTCAGTCTCCCTATAATACAGAGAAGGACTATGGCTGTTCCTTGGTTTTGGCGAACACCATTGTCCAGCTCCACAGTCAGTGGTTATTATTATCTTCTCTGTGTTAGAAATACCAAGTCTTCCCATTGTCAGAGAAAAATATAACTATTTGTTTGGTATAAATATTTTAGACTTTTTTTCCCTGCTTGCAAAGAAAACTGTCCAACTCAGAGGGATCTCCAGAAGCCCAGGCTAAACCAAAGAGTAAACCTTTGGTCAATTTGAAGTATTGCAACAATGCTTTTCTGTGGTCACCCAAAGACTAACCTGTGAATAGCTTTATGCTAACAGATCATCCCAAACATACAAAAACAAAATCCTCTCAAATATTTTGGCAAAAGCCCTGTGTGTCACAGAATGTGTCACTATAGGAACCTTCAGGTGCTACCTCATTAAATGACCTATTTTGTACCTGGCAGAAGTTTTATAATGCTTCATATAGCCCCATGCTCTGAAAGACAAGGATGTCCAATTAATCCTTCAAGTCAGAATTATTTACATTGGTTTTGAAACTGTGGTTCTCTAGTCAGAAACAAAACCAAGGCAACCTCTCCTACTTAACCAGGTACAAGAATGAAAATTAGAAGCTGCAGTTCTGGGTGGATGTATTAGAGTTCTAAGAGATAATTTTGGGGTTGGCAATGATTTAGCATGTCCTAAAGTCTGGAAAGGACTAATCAACATATGGGATATTCTACTGCCAAGAGATGGGGCCAGAATTATTTTCCACTGGATTAAAATTGCTCAAAGGAAATATTTTCAAAGCAAGGCCTTCTTGGATCTTGATTCCTATACCTAGAAGTGCAGAGGAATAACACAATGCCTGCCATTAGGGCAGGAACTCGACCTTATAAGGTGTCTGTACAGCCTTAGGGATTAATGTAAACCAAAAAAGGATTAATAATCTCCATAGCTGGTCTCCTAGTTCTGTGAGTCACAAACTTTGAAGAGGTTTATGTTCCCCTGCCCAGGTCAGGACAATCTTTCTTCTGTTGCTCAGTTAGCAGGTGAATTATCACACTCTGAATAAAATTCTATATTAAAAAAATTGTATTCACCCCTGCCCTGGATAATGAAAGCTGGTTTCAAATGGAGATTACTATCAGTGTAAAGGCTCCAAAAACATATGATAGTAAACATTCTTTATTTTATTTCTTACAGTTCCAAAACTAAAGATACTTTAGTCTTACCATTGGTCTTATGTGCAGGTCTAAATTTCACTCTAATGGTGATTTACCATCTAGTCACCCATTGCCAGGAAACTTAATGTTGTAGTCTTACTGGCTGACTGAAGTGGCCTTTACTGAACTGTAAGCATGACTAATTACTAGGAAAGTAGAATGCAGAAACAGAATTTAAGAGATTTATATTGTTTGGAACACACATTTCCTATAATAACAACAGTCCTGGTTTTGCATTCATGGCCATATGAGGCAGAGAACAACCAAAAAAAAAAAAAAAAAAAAAAAAGAAAGGGAAGTGTTTACTGGAAGAACTGGATGCCTAATGAAAAAATCACGAAGGTTAGCAGTCCTGCAACTTCAGTAACTACTTAGTCATATGAGTCTGTGCTAACTGAGCTACTCCTAGCCAGGGGACATAAAAATGCTTTCTCAAGCTGCTATGTGCAATTTTAACTAATAAGGCCCGTGATACAGATGGGCAAACCTCAAAAGGTTCAGAGTTTGGACTCAATTCCAGTAAGCACACATGCACATTTGAGTGATTATCTCCTTTCGTGTCTGCAAAATGGGACTGGAATCCTGACAAAAGTGAGCTTTCTTCTCCTGGGATAATTCAGCACTTCTAGTCATGACTGCAAAGCAAGCTCTCTTCTCTTGGGGTAATTCAGCACTTTTAGTCGTGACTGAAAATGCAGAGGCACAGTTAAAAAACAAAAAAGGGTATATACACACAGGAAAAAAAAAAAATTCCTTCTGAAAAAGATTGCTGATGTATCTTTCATAATTCATTTATCCCTAGTCTAACAGCATAAATATTGTGGAAAATTAAAAGAAGAAGCCTACAACTTGCATTTTCCAAAATGGCATTTAAAATACATATATACAGGCATGTGCAATATGAAAAACAGAAATAAATTTAGATTTTGAGATGAAGAGGGGAGAAAATAATTAGTTTTGGTGTCTTTTCCAAGTGTTCTCTTAATGTTTGAGTATCTGATAACTGAAGTTAAAACAGTTATCAAGGCCAGGAGAATCCTAAATATGAACACTTTTATGCATTCTTTAAGAAAGAAAGGCAGTTTTTCAAGGTTTTTTCATCCAAACTCACAATAATAAATTATACAGTTAACTGAATGTTGCAAGGTTTAGACTAGCATATAAATTTGACTTTAGCTAAAGCCAAAATTTCTAGGCAAAAAGTACTATCATGGTTTTAACAGAAAGAGAGAGAAAATGCTGTACAGATGCAGATATTCACAAACCTAGCATGAACACAGTATGATGAAAAAGCAGCACCAGGTACATGCTGAACCACCTCTGATTAGAAGTCAGGCAACACACTACCGAGAGTCCTGTATGCAGTGACTTCTGTCTCAGAAAAACTAAAAAAATAGATCTGGATATTGCTTAAGTTGTTTAGAAAATATTTTATTTGTTTCACAGAAAACAAAGGAAAATAATGTTTGATACCAGTTTCACTGAAATCTGTAAGATCCAAGCTTATTCACCTAATTGTAGGCACTTATCTAAGTCAGGAAACTGAGGAATGGGACCTTCCAAAATCACTGTGTCCATGGTGAAAAGGGAGGTGACTGAGTCTTTCTGTACAGGCACTTACCTTTCTTCTTTCATCAAGGAAAAAGTCAAATGTAAGCATTGCCAAAATGTAGGTGTTTCAGTGAAGTGCCTAAATTCATGCCTAGGAAGAGTCAGATGCAGGGTGGTTTTGTATCAGCTTTGATTTACCATGGTTGTAAACTGTGGAGACCATTTTACATATACAGAATTTGAGAGGAAATGCTGTGTATGTTAAATAATCAATTGTAATTGTATATGACTATAATGTTTATTCTATTTGAATGTATGCTGACATATTTGTATCTGAATGAGAAACCTGTCCTCAGAAGAAACTTGGTGTTCCTGCTCTAGAACTGAACRCATGTAAACTGCACCAGTCAACATGGGTGCTTTTTTCCCTCTCTCTTTTTGCAAGATATAGGTGCTTCAGAAGGAGTGCTTATGAAAAATGTATCCACAAAAGATAAAAATCTGTCAGCTTGTGACCTCACTAATGCTTACACAACCTCTATGTAAGTCATGAGACTGTTACACTCCAACAGCAAATATGACTAGGTGGGCCAGATGATTTGGAAGAAGTTTCGAAAAAATTGCACAAGGCTGCAAAGCCAGAACAATGTCTTTTGTGGTTAAGGTTTGAAAAATGTTTTCAGGATACTGATATTTTGTGAGGACTTGAGGACAAATGGCTCATGGCTGATGCAAAATAGTTTGGGAAATCGGTAGATGCAAAAAAGAAAGGGTGGCAGGATCAAAGCAGCGCACCAGGAAAATCGTCTTTGCAAAGTCATCCCAGACTGGTATGCAGAGGCAGAGCCCATGTGTGAATATCTGAGGGAAAACACTAAGGTAACTGAGAAGTGAGATAGTGAGAGCCTGGGTGAAAATTTTGGTTTTGAGAGAGGACATGAAATGCTGTGTCTTTGAGATGTTATGAAGAAACAAATATTTGAGAACTAAGCATACCCTGGTAAAAGGATCTAGTGGAAAATCTACTGGAGAAGAAGTTTCCCAGACTGCAGTGTCTTGCAGGATAGTTCACTACTGTTTAGCATAATCAAGCAGAAATGAGTCAGAGTGAAGGCTTGGAGAAGGACTTTTTTAGCCCTGCTGTGCCTGAGTGGATAGTTGAATAGCTATGATGAGGTATCAGAGACAGTCTGAGACTTTACACTGAACAGGAGGCAGTCTGAAGGAGAGATGTATCTCTACAGGTTGTCAGCACAGAGGTGGAAATTGAATTTGTGTATAAAATAATCCAAGGAGGTGTGTAACAGAAGAAAGAGTCCATAAGCAGAGTCCTGTGTGGCAGTTTGTAGTGGAAGGTGGAGGGAGGAATTAAGGCATTCAAGGTTCACATCGGGAGAATCATTTGAATCATAGATGGGGACACTGGGGAAAATGACCTTAAGGATATCACGATCCAACAAGACTTTTGGAAGAAGAACATGTGTCAAGGTCACCAAAGTCTAAAGGAAGGTGTGAATTCAGTATCAGTTGTGAGGTTTGGATAAGAAAACTTGGTCAGTTTGGGAAAAACTGATGCAGTGGAATATATAAAGAACAGAAATTGGGTTACTGTTAATTTCCTCTGGCAGGAAGAGATGGAGAAAGGAACAGCTAGGAAGGAAAGAGGGACAGCAAGATTTTTGGCAGTGGAAAGTTATTGAGCATTTTTGTAATGTAAAGCTGAAGTCACAGAGGCAAGGGGGCTTGGAGGGAGCCACTCTCTTCTCTCGTCTCAAGGATGAAGAAGAAACTGGGCTGGTCACTAGCACTGAGGCAGAGGCTGATACAGAAGGAACTTTTTGATGTCTGTATAGGAAAGATACTAAAAAAAAAATTGCTTTTCTGTGATAGTTCTGTGAGAAGAAATGCTACAAAGGTAGGTAGAAAACAAAGACATTGCCAAAGAAGTCTCCAAACAAGAAGTCTCCAAAACAAGATAAACAGATTTGGGGAGAAAATTGCAAATGACAGATAGGTTGGTATATTATATACACCTCTCAGCAGAACACCACAGGATGCGTACCTTACATGAATTCAGCCTGGACAGCCTGGATGTTCATTTAGTGTCTGGAAGTGCCTCCTGTCCAGAGCCTGAGATTTCTGAAAATGCTTGTGCAACCACTCTCAAGAGCAACTCTCTGTCAATTCTGCGAATGCTATATATTTACCAAAAAATGAAAAATAGGTTTCTGGATGGCATGAGAAAAGTATGAAAAATAAATCAACTCTACAGCTGTTTCTTATTAACAGTATCTTTAAGAGTTTTTATAAGCTGTAAAATATAACATGCCAACATTAAGTCATTTATAATTAAGCTTTTATTTCAARATTTAAAAAAAAAAAAAGACATAAAAATTCTTACACCAAAGATGAATAATAAGCTTTTTATAAGCCTTGCTGACATAAAATAATTCTGAGGTTTAAGGGCAAACTATTTGAAGGACCAAAAGAACCCATGGACTCTTCTAAAGTTCAATGTCATAGAAATTATTTGAAACATCATAGAAAACAACATTTCCTAGTGTAAATTAGCATAGACTACCTGAAGTTAGTGAAATTACAAGAAACCACATCAATGAAGGGCCTAGTCTTGTACCTTTACAATACCTTTATTACTTTCTTCAAGTTTCAAAGAAAAAAGAATCTTCTACTCTAAGATAAGATGTGGCTTCTGAACATTTCAAGGGCATTTACTTCTTTTCAAGCACCTGTTTCTTTTAGAAGGGTGACTTTTACCTTTGGAGTCATATGGGAAGATAAAATTTATCTTTAACTGAAGACTCATTACTCCTGCATATTATTAGGTACATACAAAACATAAGATTTTTTGGCTCACCTCACATATTAGTTCCAAGGTAAAATTCAGCCTCTACAGAAGCATTTTTATCCTGTAATTTTAAACTTCAAATTTTATAGTTTTTATCTGGCAACTGAAATTGGACTCTGAAATTCCCACGTATCTCATTACAAGAAACTCATTTTGTTCTGAACAAGAAATAAATTAAGAAAAACCATTACTGTAAGACTTGCACTGATGTCACCCAGTTCCACTATAAACCTTTCATTTCTAATTCAAAGTTGTCTCTATCAAATCCAAAGACTGACCTGCTTTTTAAGACTTCCAAATATAGCTAAGACCACTTTCTAAGGTCTTCTTTGCATCTTCTCTTTCTTTAGACGTTTTTATAGATCATGTCAATTTCCTGAAAAATAAGATCAATTATCCAAACTACACACCTGGAACCAAAACATGAAACTTGTCAATTAGGGAAAAAACATCTTTATAGTTCAGACATGAATTCCAGATGAAACGTTGAAAACAAACTCGGATTTTAATTAAAAGCTCTCTTTTCCCACTTCTGCTAGCCATAAAATATCTACATGTGCATGTGTGTGTACTTAGGCAGAGAAAAAGATAGAAACCAAGGGACTTCAATGATCTGCATGATTCTGTTTCCAAAATTCCTTTTCCTTCATGTATTTGTAAGTGACAATAGGCAAAACAAGTGTCTAGATATACTGGCAACTGTCCAAGTGGAGACAACTTTATTTTTTTGTGTGTTGCATATTTTTTTAGCCTTCATTAACAAACAGAACTAACAAGTTACCTATTATATACTCAAGGCAGTGTGGGAGGTGGAGGCAGTTCCTGATTTTGACACAGAATTCCCATGCAAACCCACTCTTTTCCTGTGTTCCTGTAAGCCATATGTTACATGGGATGATTCCTGTCCAGAGCGTATGTTACAAAATGAAACCATTTTAAAATGTCAGACACAGCCTATGGATACAGACCACACATATATCAAAATTAGATAATTCACTGGTGATATCTAGTAACAAAATGGGTGAAAAAAATCCTTTTTATACCTTTAGTCAGTCACACATCAGGAATTTATTGTTTTCATTCACCTTTTTCTCTTTTGGAAAGAGGAAAAGATAAGGCCAGATTCTCTTCTGGGAGCAGTCTGTTTATTCCAGCAGACATCAGATTTAAATCAATGTGTCCCACTACAGATCTGACCCCAAGTTTGTATTTTACAGAAAAAAACAACGTCCATTTGAATTACTATACAACTTTGGGGTTTGAGCTGGATTCACCTCTCTCAGGCCGTGCGTCCCCAGCTGGGCACTGTCAGATTCAAGCTTTTAGTAGAACTAATTAGCTCAATCACAGCATGAGCTAATGCAACTGGATGGGCTCCAAACTGGAGCTACCTCACACCCATCTGTCTCAGAGAACGGGCAGAGGACTGTGCCCTGTCTGCATGTTGCCTTGCCTTAAGCCTCCAGCGTAAGTCTGCCTCCAGCTTCACACTCCAATTCAAAGTGTGAAACTAGAAGTGTAAAAATCTAAGCAGGCTACAAAGTTGTAAAAGCAATTTGGTTTTGCTTAGATGGAACAGCGCTTGCCCTCCAATGGAGCACTTCCCACTCTTTGTTTTAGATTAATTGAAAGTACAAACTTTGGCCAGTCTCATAACTGCATTGCACAGCCAGTGCATGGTTTTGTGCGTAATTCTCAAAATCTATATGTGGTATGAACTGAGAGACAAAACAGGTTTATTGCAAGCAGAGGACAAAGGTAATGACTTGCCTTAAGCTACAGAAAAATTTCAATGCATGTTAATATTCAAGTGGCTAGCACTAAATCCAAAACTGGTATTTGCAACTGTACTAATGACTGGATAGCAGTTCTACACTGAACTARTAATTATACTGCCAGGGGCTTTAGACTCAGGAGGGTCAATCAGAAGTAGTAAACAACTAAAATGAGGAGCATAATCAGCTGCTGCTGAGGAAGAGGAGGAAAATCAAGAATCACTGGCTTTTAGAGCTAGACTTTTAGCTCTCTTGGTTACCTCAGAGTCTTTTTTATGTACATGGAAATATGTCATGGGAATACAACAAGGAGGAGGGGAGCAAGGCAACCTGACCTCCATCGAGGGCTGAAAGCTTGCCACCACTTTGTGAATGTGGGCAGGGCTGACCATGCTGGGAATGTGCTGACTCCATCTACTGTCCTTGGTCAATGCAATGTGGATCACTGATATTCCCTCCACATTTGTCAAGGTCTCCAGGAGAGCAGATCAGTAACTTTCTTCCCACAAGGAGTACAATGCTTACTGAAAAACAGCTGCACTCCTAAGTAGAAGTTATTTGAGATTTAATTGAGATTTGTAAARTTCTCTGGAGTCTTCAAACTATAAGCACAGCTCACATTGAAAAGTAAATGATGGCACTTTGCCTGAAAGCTCCAGTTGGGCTCTTCCTCCTCCTCCTTGCTTAGGGCCATATTGCTGTGCAAACAGCAACACTTGCCGTGGCTTGTGGTCCAACAAAAAGCAGCGAGCTTGTCATTCAAATGGCCGTATTGCTGCAACGAGCAACTCTCTGGAGCTGCGCAAGCGAGACCGCAGCTCYGCCAGAGGCTTATTGTTTCCCTCCCTCCCCCTTCCCTTCCTTGAGTGGCTGGGCTGCAATCTGAGACAAATAGTTGCACTGTGTCTGCTCGCTGCATGAGACGAGGTGAGCTGGGGAATGGTGGCTGCCAGGTTCCAGATTGATGGCGTGTCGAAACCCCAGAGCAAGATATGCTGGCAGCAAAGTGATCCTCCGTGGGGAATCCAGCATAATATGCTTTCCAGATTTCTGGGCCAGCTTCCAACTTCTCACTCCTATGTAAGCAACAACTATCCCTCATGAGGGAGAAGAAGGGCCCTTACACTTGCTGCTGATGACTGCCCTAATAAATGTGTTTAACATATGTATGTTTATAAAGCAGCCATAGGGAAGCAATTTGACTACCTCTTTCCACATATATCTTCCTCCTGCCTGCCTGAGGGCTGGCATGATGCCAGCTTGAAGACAATGCAGTATAAACTTGACAGCCACCTATTCATGCGTATGGTCAGACAGAACACTGTTCCTTTGAGATTACTCCTTCTATGCTAACCATACTGCCAAAGGAAATTACAGTACTCTTTCTATTTTATGATACAGCTAATCAACATTATAATAATCATGTTATCTCTGAATACTGGAATTTTCTTATTCTCCAGACCAACTGAGCTATTGTTACTGTATTGTCCACCATGGGTCTGAATCAGTTCTCCAAACCCAACTTTGACATAAATGTCATGCAAGCTCTCAAAAGTCTCAGTTTATACTTAATTTCTCAGGATAACTCTGCATAGGTAATGTTCTGTGCAACAGAATCTAAATTTCTCTGTGTCTCTTAAGCACCTTTTACCAAGGGTAGTTGTCACTTCCTTCCTCCAAAGGCTGTAGTAATTTCACCATGTTATAACAACTTTCTGCACTGGGTATTGCCCTCTGAATAATTCTCTGGCAAAATCTTAAAGAAGAAAAAAAAAGTATGTATCTTACATTAATGGAAAGTAAATTAGCTGCCATGTAACTGGCAGATGATGTTTTGATGTAGGAGTTTAGGGTGCCTTGACTAAGGAATTTAAGTATGCCAAAACTATAGTGATTAAAATGTCTAGCCTATGCTACAATCATCAGAGAGATACAGAAATCTCCAAAGGCTGAATTATACCTCTTTAGAGACACATCTAAAATAGGTAGAATGAATTATCTTCCGGGAGGAAACTTTTTCCATTGACTATACAGGCAGCCTGAACAACTGACTAACACTGGAGTCCTGTATTTTAGACAGATAAAATTGGTTGAGACTAATTCAACCCTAGAGCTGTATTACATTTATAAGAGTAGCCTAAATTTAGCAGATCTCAATAAATCCTACTTACAAAGAATATTTCTATTCTTCACCTTAGGAGCTCTTGGGATCACCTCACAGGTAGCTCCAGGGTTGAGTAATGAAGCTGCATTGCAAGAAAGCAGTCTAAGATCAGCCTACTTCTTTAAAGAATTATTTGTCTGAGCCTGCTTGCCACTGTTACATTAATTTATCATATTCCATTACCAGTACTGATGGCATTGTATTGGAAAACAGTCCTACCAAATATGTCACTGGGATATGTGACTGGAAAATAAAGAATAAATACCAAAATCAAAGCTGGAAACTTGGTCTTGGATCATCTTCTGTGCACACTGAGAGACTTATGGACTAGCTTAGCCAGGAAAAGGTGACAACAAAAACACATCTTCTGGTTCACAGCAGTATTCAGATCTAAGGAAAGAGACAAAATATTACTCAAAAAAGAGATACTTCTCAGACCTGGGATTCAAATACCACAACATATGTGTATTCATGTATTATCACAAATCATAAAAAGATTTACAAGTATGGGATACCATTTTTGTTCCTCAGATACATGAGTTAAATCCTGAGCCTATCTCATATATTGATATTGTGGTCATCTTGAGAGCAACTGTGGTGTAGGTGAATTAAGAGACTGTTTTCTTACAGTTCTTATAAAGGAAGAGACATCTGCAAGGTAAGATGAATATGTCTTTCCAGGAATACGTAATGGTACCGCTATCAACAAATGGGTACCCAGACTGCAAAGTCAGAGGGAGATGTCAATGTGCTTTGAGATACGACTGGCCATCTTGGATTTATCCAAGGAACATTTACCTTGCTTTTCTCACTTTCTCTGGCCGCTAGTTCCCCATTTTCATGAACTCTTGTGTTTACCACCTGTGATGAGGGATATATACTTTTTCCCCCCTGGGTTTTCAAGTTATAATTCAGAATCTATTGCCTTCCTCTTCAACGTATGTGGGAGTGAAGAAGTCCCTACTGAACAGTTGATTGACCTTTGGGAATACTTAGGGAAACAACTGTCAATGAAGTGAGGAAGCTATTATAGGTTAGACATCCAGTTGTATTCAGTAGTTCAAATCCCTACAGAGAACAAAAACATGGAAAAGAAAAGAAAAGATATTTAAATATTGGCTTCCTTTTTCTTTGGTCACTCAATACTGAAATCTGGAAAGTGTCCTATCACTTTCCATGCTCTGTGACAAATGGTGTGGAGGTGTTAACAGGAATGAAAAGTTGTGGAGAAGTAAGAACACCCATGGAGAAATCAATTAAAATATTCTTCTTGCTATTTTTTGAAAGAAAAGTATTTTCTTTAGTAAGTGGGTTCGCAAATAAATATTTAGGGGTCTTAAAGTTAATAAGAATTGCTGGGCACTTTCTTTGCTTTTTAGAAAAAGAGACAATTTACGGAGATACGGTCAAACAATATATTTTTAGACAGTGGTGTACACATCCCTGTTATCTATATTAAGTGAATGCTCAAGTAATATTCAATAGGAGTTTGAACAGAACTACATTACACTGAAGTGTGTTCATACAGTATTATAAGTGACATTGTGCATACCTCAGCTAATCACCAAAAGCATGAAATAGAGTATGAGCTTTTGGATTATGAATATAGTTTCTTCATACTTAATGTACACTCCTTTTGTTTTCTGGACCAATGTATTTTATGGCAATACCAAAAATAATTGAATACTGCTACAAATTTGTAAATGAATGGGTTATTAAGATATTTTATTTTATAAACACCTTACTTAATTTACTGAGTTCACTCACAAGCCTTGACAATTTGTTTGCATTTACTGTTTAATGACCTAGTTTCACTGTGTTACCTTAATAACACTATGTTGAGTTGCATGAGAGGTGATTTATATGTACTGTGCAAGTCAACATCATCAACTCACAAAGAAAACCACCTTCCTGTTATTAAGTCAGTGTCCTGAATATTTACTAATAATTTTGCTGATATATATATAYACATATATATGTATATACAGTGAAGATACATGAAATTTAACTGAACTGTTTCAAAATCTGAGTTGGAAAGGAAGAAAAATGATTGTTTTTAAAGAAAAATTGACACACAGAGATGTGAACATAAATCTGACCAGCCTGCAAAAGAATTAATGAAGTAATTCATAATGTACTTTACCTTGAATGACAGGCCATTTCCTTTGGAGAACTCAGTCTTAAGTAATCTTTTCAAAGTATTCATACATTTTTCTCTGAATTCCTCCCAGTGTGTTTGCACCTATCCACATTAATTTTTGCACATACCTTCTTTTGGCTAGTATGCCTAAATACCTGTTCAGACAGAAATTGTAACCCAGCAATCCTAAAAGCATCGAGCTGTTTTGCTAGCAGTATCCTGGACGTGTTTTGCGTATTGCACTATGGAATTTCATTCACAAGGAAATAATTATCAATGACCAACAATACTTTGTATTCCCTTTGACATTTCCCACAGGTAAGAGAGAAATAGGCAAGTGATACTAAGCATATTGCAAGACTGGATACAATTTAGTTTGCATCTAACTACAGTCAGTCCCATTCATCAGTGATGCAGGGCTAACTTGTTGCTTGGATCTGGGTCCTTGCCCAAATGCCACTGTTTTAAGTGGTGAAGTAACTAATAAAAAGCAAGAAATGAAATAAAACTATTTGTAGCCAGTATTAATGGCAAAATCAGTTTGCCTTAAGTAGCATTCACTGCATATTATATATAAGATAATAGAAGACAGATATTCCACATTCAGAAATCTTCCACGTCTGGGAAAACATTCAGCCATGGCCAGGTTTTTCTACTGTTTGTTTCTTTAAAAATGTGAGAGATATTTTCCATGTTTGTCAAAACTGTCTGTATTGTTTTTGCTGTGCTTGTTACCGTAACACTTAGCTATATATTTGCCATAGAAAGATTCTTGACCTTGGAATAACACCCGAAGGTCTAATACAGCAATGTCCTCTGACTGACTTGTGAGGTAACATACTGGAAAAACATGTGTAACTTGAAGGCACTCAGTCATATGATTCTGCAGCGGTCTTAATGCCAAACTCATATTCTTTTTTTTTTTTTTTTTCTCTCTTTTGGAAACATGAAGATTCTCTGCTATGAAGGCTTTTCTTTACTCACCATTGCAACCTATGCTTATTTAAAGATACATGATATTCTTATCTTGGTGAGAACTTAAAACTCATGGAGATTTCACTTTAAAAGTGATGATTCTTTAACTAAAAAAGCATGAATGCTAAGAGCTATTTCACGTTCCAGTTGATGTAGTATATTGCATGGAATAAGAAGCTCAGAAGTTTTCTACAGCTTTAGGAGAAAAGCAGTCATTTACAGAAGGATTAGCAGGTCTCAAGTGCTGACCAAAATGTTTTGTGCTTCAGTATACAGAGTACCTTGAAAACCTCCAATCTCCTTTGAAAACTGGTGGAAGGAGCCTTGCTAGATTGGCATTTCAGCTAGATGGGTGCACTGGGGCTAATTGCTGTGATAACCGACTAAGAAGAAGCCTGTTATTTAGTCACCTTGCACCATGAAGACCCTTATATTGAAAGGGAAGAAATTAACAGCAGAGTTTTCCTTGTTCAGCAGTACTTAGCAGCTAGGAGTGCCAGCAAGGGGTTTCTCCCCTATACTATAGTCAGATGTAACAAAGATCAGATGTTAGGTACATATATGGCTTCTGGCATGGCAAAACTCTGACACCCATAACTTAAATTTGGGGAAGGGAGTGGGAGGGAGTTGTTTGTTTTGTTTTGGTGTTTGGTTTGGTTTGTTTTTTGGTTGTTTTTTTCTTTCCCCAAAAACCTAATAATACAAAAGAATTATCTCAATGCCTTACAGTGTAATATTTTATTTCTGGGTAAAAAGATGCTTTGGTTTTTCAAAATGATAGGTCTAGCAGGGTAGAAACACTGGGTTTCAGGTGTCTTATCTTTCTGACAAATGGAAAGTCCTGGAAATGGGCATGAATTTGTTGTGACATTATATTTCCCCAAAAGAATAACTAATTTGCCAAGACATTGGAATGAAAAAAAAAAAAAAAAAAAGGAGAGAGAAAAAAATATTTTCTATATGACATTTCTCCTTTAGTCTGCACTGCTTTCTGAAAACTAAGATATTAATATAAGATGACAGCTGAAAGTTCATGCACGGATTGAAGTAGACAGGTGGTGGAAGCTAAGGGGAGGTGATTCTTAAATTTATTAGGAATTATGGGCATTTGTAGTTCTAGCAAAGATTTTCACATGTGTTTTAAAGGTGATATATTGGGGATCTCATTTGATATAAAGGTAAGAAATGAGTCCCTTACTGCTGTTACATAAACCACTATACCTCTCAAACACTTCATAAAAAAACTGTCAGGAGGATCACAGCCTATGACACCTGGATTTCAATTGTATCATGCTTGAACATTTCAAATTAGATGCATAGTAACCTTCAAGTCTAATGTTTTCTTTAATGTCTTAGAACGGCCATAAAATATGGAGACTTGCTTTCTATAAAAAGAGAAATAAATCATGCTTGTTACCTGGGCGGGTGCTTGTTTTGGAGCCAATCACAATTAAACATATACTGCTCTGTTCTGTCCAAGATTAACTCATCCTTCCTAAAAAAAATTTATTCAAGTTCTGCCTGGATGAAGCATATTGGCATTACACATGCAACGTGACATTGCAGGAAGCGGTGTGACAACCTAAGAGAAAAAGAAGGAAGAAAAGGAAAGAGCTATGTCTTGGGCAATAATTCATAGTAGAGCTATGCTGAATTCTGTCTCTCCACCATCATATAAAAGGACTCTTTCAAGCTCATGTATTATCATATGGATTCAGAGTTACTTGCTGATTAGTTTATCCAAACAACCACTACTGATACAGCCTATTGCATTTGCTGGATACTGAGTTAGACTGGTGATGACCACATGGCTGATGGACATATGTGTATTTTCAAAAGCATACATTCCTTGAAATGCTTACCTTTTTTTTAAGTGAATGCTGCAACTTTTTTCCCTCACCTTCCCTGTTTCAAGCAACCCTCAAAAACTGAAAATTGCAGAACAGCAAGGAGCGTTTGTGTGCAAAGAGGCCACAGTTCACTGTAGAGAATGCCAAATGTGTTGGCAGAATGAGTAAATGTGCATCTACATAGTTTGCACAGTGAAATACCGGCTTTAAACCAGAAAAATCTGAAGGCACATCTGTGTACACTTGGCCTTCACTTCTAAACAATATGTGCATCTTGTACAAAACATTTTAAAATATGATTTTAAAATAGTCAGTTGGCTGGAAGATAAGAGATTAGTCAGACATTTCTAGGAAACAGGAATTATTTCTGTAAAAGCTTTCTGACTTCTTTTTTATTTGAACTATACTCTACCCCAGATTTGGTGACACTGTCAAAAACTGGCCCCAGATGTAATATAATTGATAAATTTTAAAAAGGGGAAAATAATCCTGTAATAGAAAAAGAATTATTCCTATAAGTCCCATGTATTAAATGACTCTAAGCTTCATATTTCTCTATTCCTCTCTCTCTTTCTGCTTTTAAAATTTTTTATTAATGAACCAACATCAGTGACAATAAATATTTATTTCTGTCAGTTTCTCACCTCTAACTTCATACCAAAGTGGGGGAAAAGAAAAGGTATGAATGCAGTAGAAAGATAAACACCCCCTACAGTGTTCTCATGACATTCACATTTTATTCGGTTATCTTTTAATTTTCTAATAAACGCTTTTTCACTGGAATAGCTGCCCACGTGCCTTTTACCAGGCAAACAGCTTTGTAGCCCACACACAAAAACCTATCCACATTTCTCCTCTTGTTCTTTAGTGAGATCTTAAGTTGAGATAAATATGATCTGTGGCAGATGGCGGTACAGCTAACGAAGCCCAGGTCAGTGTGGGACCAAGTGAGAATTGCCACCAGACAAGGTCAGCGAGCCTGGCCCCAATTCAGCTAATAGCAGTGTCGAGCTCTGCTGCTGTTCTGGCACAGAGGCAAAACTCAACCTTCAGCTCAGCCCCATATGTTGGGAAGAGCTTTTTTCACCTGAGCTCTTTTAATAACCCTCCATCACTATGAAATATCTGACCACTGGGGACTTGCCTGGCAAGTCTAACAAATTAGGGCTGCCGTTACAAGTAAACAGCTATGCCTGCCAGTTATCTCCATCTGCCCGGCACTGCCAGGTTCATTATGAGCATCAGGAGATGGAGTTAAACAGATGGCAGGAAATGTGCTTGGCCCTTGCACTCAGGAGAGGGGGACGAGAGGCAATTGCTTTGCATAACATCCCTTTCCCTTCATTACTTCACATTATAATATGTAAATAAAGTCACCCCAGGAGCAATTTAAAAAGCACTTAGCGTTCAAATATAAAGGTGCTACATGGAGGGAGAGAGAAAGGAAGGGATGAAGTTTCAGCTGTTTGCAAACCAGAGTTTGCTCCCCCACCCCCCATCCCCAAAGAGATTTCAAGGGTTGCTTTTATTTCTGACACACTAAATGAAACTCTTTCTGAATATGTCTCTCTCATTCTCTTTCCCTGGCTGTCTCCAAAGATTGCAGGAACCTGTCAATCAGGCAGTTTGCAGAAAGGCCTGCAGTGTGCATACAAGAGCACGAGGAGTGCACAGCATTAAACAGCCAGGCGCTGCTCAAAGCCCTTTTTTTTTTTTTCTTGCATTGACATTGGAAATGCAGCAAGCCTGCAAGCTGGTAGGGAGACATCATTAAACACTGCCCCGCACAGGAGTAAAGAAAATCATATGATTTTCATGTGGAAATATTAACATCCTTGGATTAAAGTGGGGACACAAATAACACTGCATGGGACTTCAGTCTCAAAGTAGCAACTTACTTCCATGCTGCGCCCTGCCGCAGACCTATCAGAGGATGCTGGGTATCTCACTTTCTGCTTCTGAGTCTAAATAAAGACAAGTATAACTTAGAAACAAACAGTTGAAATCACTGGACATCAGGACGTTTGTGGGATTTAGGCTGTCTGAACATAGATCCAAACTTTCTGGAAGAGCAGCAGTCTTTTTTATGCATTTCTATTATGCATAACATACTGAGAGCCTCATCTCAGCTGAAGCCTGCAGTTGCTGCTGTAATACAAGGAACAAAAAGAAAGGGGTGAGAGGAGAAGGCTGACACACAAGAGGGGTGAAACAACCTGGCTTTAGTGGACTGATACCAGTATGAATCTGATGATCTGACCCACTAAGTTATATCTCTTCATCACATATTAAGGGAATAGATTACATAACAAAAAGCAACCAGTAAGGCAAGATACAGTGGCAATAGCCTGTCAAACAAGATTTTTCTCTTCATTGAAACATATGGAGTTCACATAACAACTGGAAAACACATGATATTCAGTAGGATTTAGCCAGCTAAAAATGAAATCTGGGCAGCTTGTCAGAGGAAGGGCACTGCAGAGTCTAATCACGCTGGGTCCAGGACAGGTCCAAGTCATATTTTGAATCCTGGACAAATACTGGAGGATAAAGAAGTCTGTGAATATGATGCATGTAAACACACAAGACAGGAGGCTACCAAGCAACAGCTGCCAGCACACTTTCTCCGAAAGGGAATTATATACCTTAATTAAATGCCCAGTAGTAACAGTCTGGTGTCCCCTCTGCTCCAGCTGAGAGCAGATGTTGTGAGGCCAGCAATGAGTGCTGTATTTTAAAAGAATTGTGAGAAAACCTCTCACTTACAAAAGAAAAGAAAAAATGTTTCACACTTGCCAACTTTCTGGGTCTTGATGGTAGACTGCTAGATTTCAGGGTGGCTAGCAGCCCGGGCTACCAGATGTTCAAAAATCCCAGACAAATGACCATGGTGTCTATAAAGAGCAGCTCTACTGCACACCAAAGGGAAAGCTGTTCTGCTTTGCACAGTCGAGATTTGTCTGTGATACAGCAGGCTTGTCACGTACGTGCGGATCTACTGAACATGTATGATGGGTCCAAAAATGAGACACATAAAACCTACTGCCTGTGGACCTGCCAGCTTTGACAGGTCTGAGTCTGGAAGCTGCATACGGAGTGAAAGGGTTCCTCTGTGCTTGTAGTGGCAGACAGTGGTACATCCAAATTTTAAGTCTCAAACCTTCCATGACTTCTTGCTAACAAAATTCAGAAAACAGGAGTTTTTCCTCCTGATCATCTTTATCACCTTAAATAAAATCAACTCCACATCCTGTCATGAAAACATGGTGTCAGTGTATTTTCCATAAATGTTTTCTCCCCTCTTCCTCAGTTGCTCCCCTCATTATCCAACTTCCTACTTCTGGGTCAAAGAATTCATCAAACTGAGCTTCTGTATTTAATAGGTATGATAATTTTTTTCTTTTTGATGGCCTGATTATTTTATTCTGCACTTTTATTTATAAGGATTTAACTTGTATTTTACTGTCTTTTACCAAACCACATTTCCAGCTTTTGAAACATTTCTGCTCAACGACTCGGGCACCATGCACACCATTGCTATTAAGAACAGTAGTGAATCCTTTCACATCTTCCTCCTTGCAAGGTTAGACATGGTTTCTGGGGGTCTCTTATCCTGCACAGGAATTGCCTCCACACTAAATACAGGGATCAATTGATATTCTTGCTTCTAATTAGTGTAAGATTTCTTTGGAYCTTCTAAGCCATTCTCTTTTACACAGTCTAGCATCATGATTAATTTTGGCATATGCTGCTCTCATTGTCAAACCCGATTATACTGTGGCCACTATTACTTATGGGTTTGACAGCAGTTCATAAAGCAATTTTTTATTTGGGACTAGAGTGATCTGAGATGAGACTCTGTCTTCTTCTGCTCTAGTTTGGAGCCGGTGATGACTTTCCTGCAGCTGCTTTTTGTGCACTTTTTCTTATCCTTCTGGCAATACACTGGTGCATGGAGTTATTGGATTTCAGGCTGAAGTGGAAAGGAGTATCCAGATTCATTCTCCAGCCATCCCAGGGGTGTGCTCTGGGTGTGTGATCCTAGACAGGGAGGCTGGGAAGGGGGGATACCACCAAAGAAACTACTCTTGTCTTTAGTACATTGCACTAGTGTTCACTCCTTGCCTCAAAGATCTGCAGCTTTCCCTCTGTAACTGACAAAAAAGAAGGATATGCATTTACAGGCCTAGTTAGCTGAGCCAGGCTCAGAAAGGGCCTGCACCTACCATTTAAAAATGAAATCTAGCTGAAATGATAATGTGGTTACTATTTGCTTTCTCTTCCATTGCTCTGTGCACCTTTGCCCATTGCCTGCCTCTGCTGCCACCTTACTTCTTATCAGCATCTCATGCTAGCAACATGTCTGTATGCCTGTTTAAAGATATACAGATAGACACGTAGAAAGATACCGATACAGATAAAGCAGACCATTAGACCTGGGATACGTATGTGAAGAGACTGCTTAAAAACTTTATAGTACACCAGTCAGACATGCAAACACCGTGTGAAGTTTCAACCACATATAACCCCTAATGAAACCCCATTCAGTCAGGCTCTATGAAACGCAATATATATATAATATTTTCTCCAATGGTCTCTTTTATAAATAAATGGCAAGAGGTCCTCCAAGTGCTATATCCTTATTCAATATCTCCAGTCAACAAAGTTTATTTAGTATTTGGACTAGCAAATAATCCAGTATCATTTTGCAGACACTGGACTTTTTCTCCAGTTGCAAGAGAGCTGTTTACTTCAGGGTCCTGGGCAGGCAGCAGGTTACTGGTTTGGCTATACCAAGGTGTCAGGAACCTGTGGGATCACCTGAGTCGTCTTTGCTCTGCTATTGTCTCTGCAACATCTCCCATCACAGCACCTTCAGCAAGGGCTCTTACAGAAAAGTCCTTCATCTATATTGTCTCTCACTATAGATAGTCTCAGGCTTTATTTTTATTTCACATTAAGAACTCAGTGAGGAAAATGAAGGAAAAAAGGATTTGGAGCAGGAACCAGAACACATGTCTACCCTTTCCTGAAATGGAGAAAACTTGCAAGCTCCAGCATGTTTTTAAAATTCTGATACCACCCTTGACTTTTCTAGTTAAAAAAGACTTGCATTTAATCAGTGGTTAAATTGATCTGATGTAGCTGGAAGTGGAAATATTTATTCACATGAAGCTAGTTAGCATAGGCAAAAGTCAAGAACATTGAAAATACAGTTTCTACATATTTTACATTAACTGTGGGCATTGGAGTTTGTTTACACAGAAATTTTAAAAAGTATATATCCTGGTTCTTTTGTTAGTCATAAAGAGGCAGCAGCCATATTTTTTTATTTTGCCTTGTTCTGCAGCTTTATGGAGCATGTCAACATTATCTCTCATGCCTCGTCATTAGCAGGCTGAAACACCTTCTATTTACTGGAGATTAGCCACTCCAGAGAGAGGAGGTTTCGCTGTATCCCCCTCTGCTGAGACAGCTGTAATGGCTACGTGCACCTGTGGCACAATAACCACCAGCAGCCAGCTAGTATTGTTTATTGCTAATGAGGCATATAATTGCTGCAGTTAATCCAGCTTCTGTGGTTACTAGGTAGAAGGAAGAAAACTATAGTGAAACTGGATAGGGTAACAGAGTGAGCAGAGTGTCTCAAGCATTTAATTTAGCTCTAACAAGGCAGTTAGTGTTAGATCTCAACTGATTGTTAAAGAGCACTTACTGATGTTAATAAGCATAATAATCAACTATAACTGGCATAAATTAATTCAGCATTACAATACAGAAGTAATAAAATGGGTAATCATTATGCTCTTTAAATTATATTAATGTGCACATTCAACCATATCAAATGGTTTAACTGTTCACCAATATAGCAATAGTAAATTAATTTGAAAGAAATGCAAGGCAGCAAACAAACCCTAATTGCCATTTAATAAGTATGGTAATTTCTATTTAATTTGGCTACACTGTCCTGTTGAAAGGCAAAAAACTAAAGTATGTAGAGTTAGGAAAAAAAATATGCTTAGGTGATTCAACACGACTAATTGAAAGAAAGCTCTGCAGTTTTGCAGGCTCATTTCTCTAGGTTTGGTTCTTTTTATACTACAGCCTCCTTCAGCTCTCCGAAGTCTGTCTTGCTCCAGATTTGCCTTTGATATTGATCCAGCCAACAAGCAGCTGTCTGTGAGTCCCCAAATGTCTCAAGACAATATTGACTGAGTGTGCCCAAATGTTTCATTAATAGATTAAGGGACAGGAAGAAATACAGACATACCCTATACATCCCCTCCACCCAAGAGTCTCAAAACAGCAATACAAATCTTTTTAAGAAGCTACTTTGGAAGGAGGTTAAAATTTTTGTAGAGCTAAATACATGTGGTACTCCCAGCCAAACAAAGGTCAAGGTAAACAGGAAATGGATTTCAGCCTTCACTTGATGCTGAAACTGCAACACACTTCTTTTAAACCTTTGCCGCTGTGCAAATAAACCAGAGGCAGGGAGATATTAATTAAAGAGCCAAAGTAAAGAATCTACGGCTGCTCCTGCTGCAGTCCCACAAGGGGTCTGGATGCTGCTAAGCTTTTGTATCAGAAAATACAAAGGTTCCCATTTCAAGTACACATACCTCAGATAAGGTTTATTTCCTTACTCGTGTGCTTTAGTTGAGATGTAGATGGCAATTCTTTGTCTGTACTTTTGTTTTATTTTGTTTTCAAAATGTCACACATTTCACATATCACCATAACACTGACCTGGCCCTCCCTGCACATTTCAGTGTTTGAATACCAGTGGAGGAACTAGTTGTTATTATAGAGAAGAAAGATGTTTAAGATAAGCAGCAATACAGGGACAAAACAGGTGAGAGGTTGGAGCACAGATCTGTTGACAGGGAGAGAGGGGCAAAATACTGAACTTTCTGTCTCTTTAATCTATTCCTGCCACCAACGTAAAGCCTGGGATCCAGCTGAACTGTAAACCGGTTGCAGCAATAAATGCAACCTCTTTGAAGTAACTTGGTATCAGCCCATTAAAAAGGTATGAAGGAAACAATATACCTGCCATATAAATCTTCAAAAAGAACAGAGTAAACCATCTCTTATTTCCATCTACTGTTTTCAACCAACTGGAAAACATGTTTTGAAAAGTCTTTGTGCACAGAATGCTTGAAATTTCTGCTTGATTGCAGCTGTTTTGCTTTCTGCTGCTAACCCACAAGATGCTTATGAGATTTGAAGCTGCTGATTGTAACTGGTTTAGGGGAAGCTGCTAAACACCAGCCATTCGGCAAAGTGCTTTAACAGTCAGGTAGTTGTTCCTCTGAGCTTTCTCCAAACAGCCCCCAGGAATAAAAATCAGAGGGGATTCTCTTTCAGTCAACAGGACTAATTGAACACTCAAGCATATCTCCTGGGGGAGAGGTGGGGGAAAATGTATATAAAATCAGCCAGTTTTGGAGACAGTTAATCTGCCTCTTTTCTACTGGGGACTTAGGAAGCTGTAATTGTCATTATGTTGTCATTTTATACATTCAGTAAAATACATCTTAATTCCCAGTGCAAGAATCAGCATTCTCATTGCATTTTTTTGATAGGAAGGCCTGCTCTTTATGAGCTGAATCAGATTTTTCTTTAGAAAAACAGCAGCATGTAAATATTTTAGAATTAAAATGAGTTCATATTACTTCTGGTAGGAAAAATAAGCCTAATACTATATTTTGGAATCTCCCATAGCTACTTTGCCTGATGTCAAAACCAAGCACAGCTGCGGTGGAGGCCTACTTGCTTCTCTTCCTGTTTGTCTGAGTCTGTCCATAAATACCAGACCATGACATACTTACATATGTGATATAGTCAGTGTAGTAAATCTGTTTCGCCTTCTCAAGCCATTTTGTTTAATTTATGTGGAGCTCTTTCTGTTCTTGGCACCTTATGCTGGGTCATAGGAAAGG
This sequence comes from Phoebastria nigripes, assembly GCA_035582835.1. Lineage (NCBI taxonomy): Eukaryota > Metazoa > Chordata > Aves > Procellariiformes > Diomedeidae > Phoebastria > Phoebastria nigripes. The sequence continues at coordinate 6,444,447 of JAYKAV010001112.1, read as the reverse complement.
AACCGTGGCCTTCAAATTGTGATCCACCATGGGAACGTTCTCATACACCTGGCATAAAACACTTGCCAGGGTTGTCTTCTTAACAGCTCATCTATTGACCTTGAGAGAAACTGACCCATTGTTCTTTATTATCATATGAATTTTTCCTTCCAAATCATCCTCCGGAATGATTGAACATTTCTGTGAGAAGCAGAACCAGGATTGTCCTTGAGGACTGATCATACTGAGCTGTATCTGAAGGTTCAGCAAACGAAAACTTGGAGAGAGTTATAGTTACTTTTGGTCAGAAATATTTTTTTCTTTATTAGCCAGGGCAGAAGAAGCTGTATTTCCAAGAAGTGCCTTTTATAGTCATTTTCCCCCTAGTTTATATGTAGGTTGGAGCTTTAGCCTTGTGTGTATCATATACTAATTTATTTATACCATAATCCATTCTGACAAAGGGCTTCTTGAAGTTTGATTAATTTGAAACTGCTGAACTTCATTCCTCTGAATCAGGCAAGACTGAAAGGAAAAAAAAAAGTAAATGAGAGCATCACTATGACAGAAGACTATTTCATACCGACGTCACAAGGACCTTCAGTCCTTCCTTCAGAGGACATAAAGTATGAACAGGCGCTTATGGCACAGCTGGCTCTATTGACAGGTATTTAGTGCCATCTAGTGGTTTTTGAAGTGTATAATTTCTAAAGTATAGTTTCTAAGTTCGGTTATTGTAAGCTATATGTGAAGGGGGAAGTATCACGGGATTTTTATGATAAGAATCATAAAAACATGTTCCGTATCACTTTTAACGCTTTTTTTGGTTTGGGTATAGCACTTGATTCTGCCTTATCAACACACTCTGAAATGTGATACCGTTAAGAAAACTGTGTTTTTCTTGGTATGTGACTTCACACAACCCCTGAACAATAGTACATTTCAGACACTATACTCTTTATTTACTGTGAAGTAATAGGTTCAAAAATAAACCTGTTATTTTGAGAAATTACTGAAGAGAACATGAGATTCTGACCTACTAGTAATTAAATCAATTATTGAAGACAAAAAAGGATTTTGCCACTTTTTTTTTTTTGCAACACCTAATGTAGTCATCACCATTTCATCCGCACCAAACAAACCTGCTTCTGTTTGTCACCACCATCCCACAGACTCTGAATTAAGGTGGTATATTGACTAAACAGTATTTTTTTCCCACTATTAATGTGATTGCTTTTCTCAGAAAACATTTCTTATCTATATGGAAGCCTATTAAGGAACCTTAAGGGCAACAGGAACCTGCAGCAGAGATCAGCTGAGTTAAAACCTTATTTCTGTGCCAAAGCAAATAAATTTCTGTGATAGAGGCAGGATAGCTCCTGCCTACACTGGGTACCTCCTGAAGAGGTTTTTGCGACTGAGTATCTGTTGGATACCATTTGCACTTGCATAGTACAAGCATTTCCCCAGCTGCCTGGGGTGCACTCCAGGATCAAGATCTGGCAAAACCTATGCTGCAAGCAAGTAAATGGCTTGTGGATACAGCAGATTTTGCTGTCTTGCCTGCCTCTTCCTAAAATGTGAGGTGCACAGGACAAAACCTTATGGCTAGGAGCCAGTGGTAGGGAGCAATACACATATTTATGGCCTATTATGATTAAGCATGTTTGAAACCTAAAGGCTAAAGAGATGAGCAATCCTTCATGGTAGTAGATTATCACTGTTTTTCCCCTCAGCATTTGTGCATGGTCCCAGCTGCTGATTCAGAGGGATCGTACCTGTAACATTTCAATAAACATTGAGCACTACTAGCAGTTTATAGAGTTGTTTCCTGTGCTATTTGCTGAGAAAATTAGTTCCCTAATCAATACAGTTAACAGTTAATTCCCTGTTAATACAACAGTCGGGTTGTAACTATCTTGACAGACTTTTAAGTACTTTGATATAGTAGCTCTACATCATACCACACAGAAGTAAGCAGACAAGGTAAAAATGTGGGGCTGTTTCACTTCATACGGCTGGCTTAGAACTAGTTAGAAGTTAGTATACTCGTCAAACATAATGTAAATGATAAAAAGATCCTTCACAACCTATAGAAGCTGAAGACAGAGGCTGAGCAGAGTTTGGCAACTGGATTTTTTTCTTAGCTTATGAGGTTTCAAGATTTGTTCCCTTCTCCTGTGTACTAGACAGTGTTGTTCTCCTTTGAATTTCAGTGAAAAATAATTTTATTTTCAGACCAAAATATACATTTTCAGTTTTTCTCTCTTTCTCACAGAGAACCAAAAATCCCGATGGAAATGTTTGTAAGGAATATTTGGTATTAGTCAATCATATTGGCCTAGCCTTATTTTTAAAAGCACTCAAATAATTCTTCTCTTTACTGTATTTGCAACCTCTAAGTCTTATAGCAGTAGAAAGCCTCATTAGCCCTAACTCAAAGCTTAATACACTTCTGTGCAATCTCTTACACTGGCAAAACATGCCAAAATTCATAGCAAAACATGCCAAAATTCATAATGCTACCTATGTCCTAACATGTGGTCTATGGCAAAATAAACAAGGAACTAGTTGATGTTGGGCGTATTAGGCCTTTTTTATGTCACTTAGAGACTCTTACCTAGGAAATTTCCTAAATTTCTTTTTAAATCTCCTATCTCCCCATACATTTTACACACTGTTAGAGCGGAAAAAAAGCTTGTGGTAAATCCCACAAATCTGTGATTTAGGATCATCTATACAGGACTGAACTACAAATAAATAGAGTGTCTTTTAAAAGACAGTGCTCCAAGCACTGTATCTAAATTCCGCAGGCACTGATTGGGTGAAGAAGTACATCAAAACTATTTCAATCATTGCCACGTAGCGTACTAGTGAATTTCAACTGGAAAACCAACAAAAGCAAAAATAAAGGGAACTCTTTTACAGTGCTTGTCTTGGAACTGAATGTCTTTTTTATTACATGTGTGGTTTCAGTTTTTCCTAGTTTTTATTTCTGATTGCACAACAGAAAAGCAAGTAAGTAGATCATCTGCAAAAATGGTGCAATATACAAATTTCTACTTACTCTAACCTTATTTCCTACACGGCAAGCCCTAGAACTCCTCCCTATGATCTTCATGAATTCTTTAAATTCATTGTTTTCTAACTGACCCTATGAAGAAATTATCCTATCCTTTCTAATTTATAAGAAGGCGACCATTTACAAGTCTATTGATCTTGGATTTAGAGGGGGAAATCCTACATTTCCAAAATCTTTCCTATGTAACAATAAAGCTGAAGCTCTAAAACCTATAGTTCTGCCTATAGTCAAAAGGAGAGAGAATGGTGCAAAGTTACATCTAGGGATATTTCTGTTAAATCTAGCACACATTAGATGTTAACTTTTAGATAGCTAATGTAAAATCTCTTCTGACTGTTCCCTTGACTGCCCTCCTCTCTTCTGTAAACAATTTTAAGTACTCTAGAAATAAGGTGCTCCTTTCAGATGCAAAGAATAAGGGAATGGGCTTTGCAAGTCATCCTCTTCCCTGTAAATGCACAGCAATCCACAGAGGAGTAAGGCCCAAAACATTAGCAGTAACATGAATGTACATGTCTGAGGAACAGCAGGAATGGCCATACTTGGAAGAATTACACATCCAGTCTGCCACTTCAGATCATTTCCCCTCTGCCAATTAAAGTAATTAGGATAAAGAAAAATATTATACACTTTATAGGTGAGAGGCAAAAAGTAAATGAGGCAGGTCTACCCTCAGACTTTATCAAAGAAGGCTTGGATGAAATTAGGTCTCTCTTGAGAGGTGTTCCTCTAACAGGTTCAAGAGTTCCCCCAAGAGAGTCCATTAACTCTCACAACAGCATCTTCAGGTTTTTCCACTGACCTCCATTATTAGAGTGCTTCCAGTCTGAGACTCATGAATCTGATTCCTTTTTCATCTCATATGAAGGACATGATGAGTTAGCTGCAGGACAATGGTCCTAAGCTGTAAGCCAGGACCATCTTTACAGGACAGCGATAAAAAACAGAAGCCTTCCCCATTGTACATTAATTTACTGACTTGAACATCCTGCTCTGCAGGCTGAGGAGAAATTCACAGGTCTTTGTCATCTCCTCCAGCACTCAAGTCTGTCTGTAAGCTACCTTGTCACCCTGCAACCTGTTTTATACTTCCCAAAGGAAGACATTTTTTGTTGGAGAAAACGAATCCTGGTCACCTTTTTGTCAAGATAGGTCCAAGTTACTCGTCTTAGAAAAAAAACAGTATGCCTAATAAACCTGCTGCTTAGGTGACATTCTTTATACTGAATTGGCCACATGTCACAAGCACTCACCAGTGTGGTCTACCTGCTTCTTTCCTGGGCTGGTTTCCAGCCCCTTCTCACTAGCACTCTTGCAGGTAACCTTAATGCTCTGGGTACAAGATATAGGACACCTTTATCACACACTGTTGTGGTTTAACCCCAGCCAGCAACTAAGCACCACAGAGCCGCTTGTTCACTCCCCAGGGGTGGGATGGGGGAGCAAATCGGAAGGGTAAAAGTGAGAAAACTCATGGGTTGAGATAAAGACAGTTTAATAGGGAAAGCAAAAGCCGCGTGTGCAAACAAAGCAAAACAAGGAATTCATTCACTGCTTCCCATCGGCAGGCAGGTGTTCAGCCATCTCCAGGAAAGCAGGGCTCCATCACGCGTAACGGTTACTTGGGAAGACAAACACCATCACTCCAAACGTCCCCCCCTTCCTTCTTCTTCYCCCAACTTTATATACTGAGCATGATGTCACATGGTATGGAATACCCCGTTGGCCAGTTGGGTCAGCTGTCCTGGCTATGCTCCCTCCCAGCTTCTTGTGCACCTGGCAGACCATGGGAAGCTGAAAAGTCCTTGACTAGTGTAAACATTACTTAGCAACAACTAAAACATCAGTGTGTTATCAACATTATTCTCATACTAAATCCAAAACACAGCTCTATACCAGCTACTAGGAAGAAAACTAACTCTATCCCAGCTGAAACCAGGACACACACACATGCTGAAAAAGTATTTTAGGACTTAGCAGATTTTAAGACAAGTTCTGAGAGCTGAGAAATTTAATATGGGGATATTTAGCTTTCATTAAGTCTCAAGAAAATGTCTCCGTGTTTGCTTAGTCTGGTGTTGTTCCCAACGTATTAATAAGTACAGAAGAATCTCTCTGGGAAGCCATCTGGCATGTTATAGCACAGTATGTACCATCTTTCCTTGTTGCCAAATACATGCATTCAATTAATGATAATCATCTGCTACTTCTATGCAGTGATACTTTTTTTTTTTTTTCTTCCCTTTTCTGAGTAGTCTTAGCCAAACTTTGCATAATCACCTTAGGAAACCTTGGTGCTGAAAATTTGATTTCCTTCCCAGACAGCAGCATACCAGTGGGGTCTGACACAACCCTTGCTTGTTGACGAGGAGGAAGTGGAAACACAATAGCATTGCTTTCTCTCACACATTCACAGCTGGGCTCCCAGACTCAGTCAGCAAAAAAAAATATTACATAGCCTGCAGAAATGTCATCAGGACTTGAGAGGTGCTGATCTAGGAGTAACAATTGCTCTAAGAACAGCTGTTATCATCCGTAGAGATTTAGCAGTTCCACCAGGGAAACATTTTAGCCAGTTTTCCTCACTATCATGGAAAAACTTATTTCAGATGTGGTTGTCAATGAAGGCAGAAACAACTTCTTTAATGCTAAAGCAAATGCACAGAAAACCAAAATTGCATTCAGGACTGCACAGAACTGAAACAATCCCTCAGTCTTAAGTATATTACATACCAAATAATAAATGAAACAAAAATAAATTTGAGGGAGAAAAATTACCTAAACACGCTTCATACACATTTGACTTTGTCAGTCACCTTGTCCTGGTTTCGGCTGGGATAGAAAATTAACTCTATCCCAGCCGAAACCAGGATAGACTTTTTCTTTCATATCTTATAATAACGGCAAATTTTGACCCAAGTGGACTTGCATTGGAAACTGAATCTAAATTCCCCACTCCTCTGGCTGAGGTCAGGACAACATCAGGTGAAGACACAGTGGGAGTTCAAACTGGCAGTACCAGAGGATACCTTTGCATGGCCACACACCAGAAGCCACAGACCATTCCAACACCTATAGGAAAATGCAGGCTTTCAGTAAAAAAAGAAATAAATAAAAAGCCCACAGAAACCACAGCATATCTAAGAAAGCCAGATGGAGAGATGAAGAGTTTTGCCAGTGTTTYACATCCCTGAAGTCGTACGGTCAAGCCTGGTTAGTACAGCACCGGTTCTGCCAGATCCTCCCAGGCAGTGGGTGGAAAATAGAGGAAAAAAGGGAGAAAAATGACCTTTTGGAGACTGCAACTGATGTCCCCCCCTCTGTGCTCCTGTCCTTGCCTGGCTTGTGGCAAGAGCTACAGGGAGGCTCGTGGCAGGTCCGAGGCAGTGCAGCACACATGGCCCATATGTTGCTTTCTCATTTCTCTCCCCGTCATCTCTGGCACCAGCCTGACTGCTGTATCCCCATGTAATGCTGTGTCACTTTGCAAATATCACCAGGGATTTGCCAAGCTGAGGACCTGCTTGCCTGTGTGGCACAGTGACCTCTGTGGTGTTTGCATGCGTCCCTGCTCTCTGTTGGGGCTGGAGGGAAGCAGCGTGAAGGTGCCAGTGGTGCTGGGCTGGCAGGGCTGACCCCAGCGCTGCTATAACCAGAAGCAGTCTCTGTAGGAAGCAGATGCCTCCAGCTTAGAAAGCAAAAAGATCCTGGCTGGGCCCCCTCCTATCCTTACCAAACCCTTTGGGGAATCACTTGGCGTAGCTGGAAGTAGCTCTTGGCGGTCACTACAGAAAGTGTTGCTCCAGAAGTCTTGGAGACTACAAAATTCTGTCTCTTGTCCTACTGAGAAGTCTGAACATGTACTGAACATATGCAGCTCACAGGTAGACAAAACACAGAAGTGGACTGCACTAAACCATTTTGAACACTTTAAAGAACCTGCATAAAGACAAAGAGTAGGAAGATGGTCCTGTCTACTGCAGAATGGGGAACTGTAGCTCCTGATACTATGGTTAGATGGACCACAAAAATARTCAATTTTATCAAATTTATGATACACCTCCTAACATTCAGTTGTTATATAGGTTGCATTGTGGTGAAGTTTCAGTGCAGACAAACCAAAAGCTTTTCAATATAGTAGCACACAAAGTGTGACCTTACACAGATAGACAAGAAAGCTGTTTTTTTTCAAGCTATTGCTAAACTTGAACAAAAAGTTTCTGTCTGTACAGATTTAAGCTGCTGCTCTCGCTGTATAAAAACAGAACAGAGGAAAATTCAACTGAATAATTAATACATATAGGTTTCTGAAGTCCCATTAGAGTACTGATAGATGTTTTTAAGCCAGGTAGCACTGAGTCTCCGTGGAATCATCCTCCAGTTCTGCCTGTGCGACCTTTGCTGTTCACTGCATGCAGGATACATGCTCATACAGGGATCTACATTTTCATAAACTTTAAATTTCTTAAAGTAACTCTTTACTCCCTCTTGTGGCTTTTTAGCAAAGTATGTTCCTTCTACTTGGAATCCAGTTGGGTTTTATTTTTCATGGCATATATTTGATGATAAATAAATTGGACATAATGTTGGGTCATGAGTTCTATTCATTAAATATGTTTCCTTMCAAAATACAGTAGATCACAGATACACTTCTGTCCAAATATATATACACATCTATTTCATATTTCAATAATCGTATAAAATAACTTGAAAAATATTTCAACATAACTTTTCCAGCAAGCATAAATGAAAATTTGACTGTGTTTTTTAGAAGAAAACCTTTCAAGAGTGTATTAAATGCCCTCTCAATATTTTTTTTATATAAGTATATGAGAACAAAACCATCTTTAAAATATTGAATTTTTGGTATAATCGAGTTTTYAGGCAGCAAACATGATCTCTGGTCTGGCCACACCAGGCACAAATTTTATTGTTTTTCTCCTGGTGTGCACTGAGTATGGGTATATACCCCATGAATGCAGAGAGAATAGGAATGAGCTGTGGCACTTGCACAATGAGGGAAGTGACAGAATTCATTATTCCTGTGGCACATCAGTCATCATGTTCCCTTACTGTTGGCTGTCACACCACACACATCTCCCACGGATGCAGAATACTGATGGGAGACAYTGTCTTTTCAGCTTTATTTCTCTTTTTCTGTTTACATAACACATTCCCAGTGGGAAAAAAAAAAAAAAAAAACCTTCAACAGCATCAAAACTGTCTTTTTCCCATATTCATTCCGTTAAATTATGCTAATCATTTTTCTCAACCCTTCTCAAGAGATTAGGGTGCAGGTAAAGAATCAAAGGGCAGAGGCTTTGCAGAGCATGTGGGTGACAGCTGAGCCCCCGTAACTCCACATATGCACACTAGTAGCTGCAGCAAATGTGCAAGGGTAAATCAACCCTCTTTCACTGAAGGCTACCCTAAATCGTACCTTTTCACAATTGTGACCAGCTAAGAATGTGCGCGTGGGGAGTTCCTCTGTCTCTGTTGATACCATTTTAAAACTCTGTTACCTGATCGTGAGTCTAAGTTTTAGGTTATTTTGCCAGCAGTCTCCACAGATGAAGCTGTTACCAGGTTTCACCTACTGTAAATCAGTTGGGTTTGGATCACTTGGCTGAACCTTCATGTTTTCCTTCTACAGATTTCTTCTCTTGTTCTTAATTTTGCAATCAAATATATGTTGCGCATGGCCATATATGTGATGGCAAAACACAGGATAGTTATTTTGAGCTTCAGATTCTTGGCTATGATGTTTTTAAGACCAGAAAAAGAAGGAGCGGTGATTAGAAAGCATTTGATTTAGACTTGGATCAGTTTAATGGGAAAGAAGTATATACTGTATTTTTGGTTATTCAGAGTCAATTGATTTTCTTCCTGCCTGAGATAAGAGCTCTGGAGAAAGGAGCGATCTCTGCTATAAGCAATCTGGGCAGTAAGCTTGGAATCCTGTAACTCTTTCTCTCTGCTTCTGCTGCAAAGATATTTCTTTGAATCCAGTGCTGAAAACCAGGCCAGATTACAAGGTCTTAGTGAATCAGCAGTGCAGTCTATAAAGCCCGGCTCCTGCTGAAATACCCAGCCTGTGAAGCTTCCAGGACCTGACAGTGTTCATTCTGAGATAAAACAAGCTCAGTTCTGATTTTCAGCTGTGAACAATGCACTAAGGAACAAGAATCAAAGGTCTATTTGCTTGTCCATATCTTGGTGATGACTAGCTACACAGGACAGAAAGCAGGGAATGGGATAAAGTTGTTGAGTGAATTTGCTTGGAACCTTAAGAAAGCAAAAAAAACCCCCAACCCTAACAAACCCAAACGCTCTAATTTGTCTTAAAATGTTTCAGACTTTGAAGAGGAAATTCAGCTAGCGTGGACTGGATTATATTTGTGTGGGCATAAGGACAGTGTTTCTTTGTCTTCRCAAAGTATGACTTGGCATTCACTTTCCAGTCTGCTGGGAGCGGGGTTTTGTAGTAATTTTATTTTAGAAGCTCACACCAACTAACTGACTTTATCACAATAAATCATTTAACATGGAGCTATCCTTTCAGAGCTCCTCCGTTGACACATTTCTCAGCCCAGCACCACACATTTCAGAGTAGTCACACCACCAGCGTGGCAGACTATAGTATCTGTTGGGGTATTCAGTAGAAGAATAGTGTGGGACGGATAAAGGTAGTTGTACATCAAGATGCTGAAATATTCAGGAAAGATTTTTCCTTAGGGAATTCCTAGATACACTTTTTTGACAGGGCAGGTGCATAGCCACTGAGTTATTAGACAGCACAAACATGGAGAACTACAGTCAAGATTTATCTTTAATTTGGAGTATTCTTTAGAAGTGACAATTCCATTGGGAAACAATGACTGCTCTGAATTGCTTTAGCTAAAGAAAATTAGCAGTTAACATGTGTAGGAAACTTTATAGTAATTCTGAAGGCAGAAACACAGCTTCAGTGAGCACTGAAGACAAGGGACAGGAATTCAACTAAGATTAATGCAGAAAGGATGAGATGGGAGCATCTTTTACTCGCTTACATGATTTGCATGAGTGAGAGCTGCTGCAGGGAGTTAGGGTGAAAAGTAGTAGTATCTAATTCCTTCTGTTCATTGCCATGTATGGATAAAATTGTGTAGGAACTGAATAGGTTTGCATAGAAAATAACGGCATAGCAACAGCTACTATACAGTAATGGGGGAAGGACTAAGCAGTGCACTACCTATCTGCGTGCTCTTAAATTGYGGTAAATTGCAATGAACACACTGTGACCAAAATATCAAAAAAGAGTTGCTTGAAGAAAGATATGATTGAAGTCTGTAACATATAAGAAAGGGTGAAGAGTGTGAATTCTCAGTCTGACTTCTAATTTAAAGACTAGGACATTCCTGCTATGGGGCAGATTGAAGAAAACCAGAGGAAGAGGCTATTCAATATGCTATTAAGCTGTATAACTTCTTCCATAGGATGCAAAGGATGCTAAACATTTACAGTATTAGGCAAGTTCATTAACACAGACCCTGGTGTACTGGACCATGTCTAGTGAAGGACCACCAAGATGGCTGTGGGGCTGGAGCACATGGTGTGCAAGGAGAGGCTGAGACACTTGGATTTGTTCAGCCTGGAGAAGCTAAGGAGGGGTTGTACATCCTGCATTCATATACCAAATGGGTAGTTACAGTGGAAAAAGAGCCAAAAGATAAAGGTATGCACAGCCAGAGGATAAGGAGCAACAGTTACAGGTTGCAGCAAGAAAAATCTCAGCTAGTTGCAAGGGAAAATATTCCACAGCAAGGGTAGTCAAACTGGCACAGGCTGCTGGGAGAGGCTGTGTGGCCTCCTGGTTTTGGACATACTCAAAACCCACCTGGAAGAGGCCCTGGAGCAGCCCAGTCCTGCATTAGCCTTGATTTAATCCCATAATGCTGTGAAAGGGAAATCCACTGGAGCTACTAAATATAAAGGTAATCAGTTCTGACTCAGGAGGGCCCTGAGCTACAGATCGCTGGAGGCTGAGCGTGCTTCAGGGAAATGTCACCAGTCCTGCCTCTACTGCTCCGGTTGTCCCTAGGCATCCCTCTACTGGCCATGGTCAGAGACAGGTTGCTGGGCTGGGTGCACCTTTTGTCTCCTTCTCTATGTCCTTATTAAGATGTCCATGGAGATTTTTTGGGTGCCCGTCATGTAAACAATGCTGCCATTTGTTCATTGCAGGTGTACTTACTAAATGTGTGTCATATTCACTCTGTGTTTTTTATCAGGCTACCTGTTGCACCCAAAGGCTGAAACAGCTTCTGAGTAGATTTTATTCATTTCTTATTGTGTATGACGTTTGGGCTGCCAGGAAAATTAATATTTAATAAATGGGAAAAAAAAGAAAAGGAGGAAAGCTGGACTTGCAAATTCGGGGAAGTGGGATAAGAACTAGAGGATATAAACCTGACATCTTTCCTTTTGTATCATGCAAATAAGGACTACAGAAAATTTGAGAAATTAAATTATAAAAGCCTATAGAATACCAGGAAGAAATAAAACAAGTCTACCAGTAAATATCGACTGGTGAGGATTGGCTGCTCTCTTCACCTTTGTAGTCTTTGCCTAAGAACACCACTTCTTACTTTCTCTTCACAGTCATCTGAACATGCAGCAAACTTAATTTCAGGCTGGGATAGGTGCTCTAGATTGACAAGGTATTTTTCATTTTGCTATTGGGTTAGAAATCTCCTCCCCCATATACTCATGCACATGTAGCATTTACTATTGAATAGGACTTACCAAAAGGCTCAGTAACGATGTTTTGCAAATTTTGTCCCCCCTGCACCTCTTGCTGCCATATTTGTTATGGTCATAACAAATATAAGTAAAATAAAGAAGTTCACTTGCATACACCAGTGTTTACAGCTACAAAAGACCTCTCAAGTTGCTAACACTGACCCTGAGCACTTGTAGACATTCTTTTTTTTTTCTTTTTTCCCACCACTACAGCTACGTTTGGCAGAAGAACACATACTAAGAAGCCTAATAARGTTACTTCACACATATTATTTCAAAACATTGGCTCTCACGTGTAAAATAAATATACCACAAATGCTCCCTGATCAAGTCCCTTCATTTAACTTTGGTTGACAAGAAGGAAACTACACGCTGTACCAAACCCTGTGAGAAGCTTGATTCATCCTCGTAGTTTATTATTTTTAATACTGTTTTTCTCAATGCCATGATGGGCATTCTGCTTCTAYCGGTATTTGTTTAAATAAAGGTTGCTTTTAAAACCCATTTAAAAAAAAAAAGGCCCAACATGAAGTTATTGCTCTTTCACTTAATTTCTCCCTCCTTCCATGCCCTCCCAGCACTTCCATATTCACTGTATTTTATGATACAGTCCTAAATGTTGGACATTTTACCACCGGGTCCAATGGAATCTGAACTGGTTTATGTTAGCCTCACAAGAATACTTTTAGACTACTACTTATACTATTAATAGTACTAAATGAGARAGAGAGTACAGAAGAATACAATTAACGTGTTTCTTTTCCATCTTGTGCTTGTATTCTGTGTGTACAATATAATCAAATCAATTACACTGAGAAAAATAGAAGAAAGTAAAAAAAAACCAAAACAAAACAGTTTTGATGTGATGGGCATCAGTTGCTTAAATATATTAAGGTCTTTTCTATTTCCTTCTTAGATCTTGGCCCCACTGATGTATTTGAATGCAAAGTTTTGTTATTCAATCTGTAAAGAAAAGTCTTCAGGTGAAACACATTTCTTCTTTACAAATCTTCAGATGAGCCCTTAGTAGTATTTTTTAATTATGCCTTCTCTTTGCTGCTTGTCCCCATGGCRCATTTTGTTTTCTTGTGTGGATTTTCCTTTGGTCCATCCTTTTCATTTCGTGACTGAGGGCTGACACTTTGTGGAAAGATGTGGGTGAAGGAATGTAACAGCTGTTTTATTCCAAACACATTTTGTTCAAAATGAACTAATTTTGGCATCTGTTTTTTACCCATTCCGTCTCCAACTGACCTACCCCTGTAAATCTTATTTGAACTGATGTAGCTATTTCAGCCTTGGGAGATATGTTTTAGTATATTTGGACTCAAATATAAGTTTCAAAATATTGAGCCAAATAATACTGAACAGAATAGTCTTACTCCTGAATTATCCATACTTCTACCGACAACAGCCAGAAACCTGAGAAGTGCACAGACATTTGCCAATGGAACTTTATGAGTAAGAGCCACTTTGGGAACTAAGGGCTCCMCTTGCCCTGGGGTGCCCTGTGATTGCATTTGCTTTGTATGACATCTTATTTTCAGGTGCCATTGTCTTGGTCCTTTCAAGCAAAGTAACAGAGTATCTGACAGCAAGAAAATCCTTGAATCTGCCTATTTGCTTTTTTCGTTAGCAGATTCTAGATAGTGTTGGTAGAACAGTCAGAGTTTTTTTGCTAAGAGCAGAGAGATTAACAGATTATAGCACACACGCATAGAAAAATCTTCTGTACTGGTTACAAAGAAAGGGTGGAGGAGGTTTTCTTTGGATCGTGCTGATTCCATTACTTTTTAAATGTCTCAAAAGCCCCTACGAGTGACAGGATGGCCAGTGGGTGTAAATAGGATTTTGACAGGAAGGCCAAGTTCTCTTGACTTTAAAGCCAGATGTTCATAGCAAGACTGTCATTGTCTGAGGGGTTTGAATTGCATGTTTTCAGATATCCTTGAATTCACTGACCAGTTTCCTACTAGGAAACTAGGATTTCTTCACCCTATCTTTGCTTTATAACCTGCAACAACCACAGCTATCTCTAATATAATAGCATCCTTTTAGCTAATGTCACCACAGGCCTTCTTGGATGGCATTTGCCCTTTTGGTTTTCATCACTCTATTCAGAATTTGGCATGCAATCACTAAAACTTTCATTTCTGTTTCTCATTTTTACAGGTCTGCTCAAAACATGTACAATTTACAAGTCATTTGTCCAACATTATAAATTTGTCATGAAAGCTTTAGCTAAGTTTGATGTGACTGACGGTCCATGAAATTTTGGAAGGTTTTGTGGATATTTTATTAATGCAGGCAAATGTTAACCATATGCTGGCCTATTTAAATGCCCTGTGGTGACACTACTCAAATGTGATTGAGATTGATTATATCTTGCCAGTAGAGTTATATCAGCAGGAAATTATTTGTAAAGGCCCCCTCCTAACTTCATTACTTCTATTTCCACCCCAAACTGAACAAGCTGTAATAGCCTTTATAACCAAGAATAGAAAAGTATGCAATTCCTTTTGAGGAGATGCCTTTTGAAGGCTTTCCTCTCTAAATTTCCCCTCAGTAAACTCCTTATATTTTAAATTCTAGCACATGAATTCTAAAACTTAAAAAAAGCTATTATCTTTATTCATAAGAAATGATTCCTTCTTATTTTATACATTAAGAACTTTCAAATATTTTTCTGAAGAAAATCTTGAGATATTGTTCCTACCCATTATCCTAGTAAGTTTGTCTATGCCAGGATATTTCAGAAAACTTATGGCCCATGTCAATATATTACATTATTTGCCATATTTGCCAGTGACCCTAGCTCCTGGACAGCTTCTCTCTCCCATCTTACATTTTTCTAAAGTACATTGAACTCAGAAAGATTTCAGTGGCAATGGTACTGCTTTATTTTGAAAAGCTCGTCTATTTGCATTCAATTGTCAGGACTGGACATATCACCAGTCACACTTGCTGAAAAAACCCAAACATTTGAGTAGCAGCTGGTGTGCTAGAACAAGGAAGAAGCTGCATATCTCCTGTGATCATAAATTTTTGTAGTAATATAAATAAGATTATCAAAATTACCAAGAGCTGGCTAATTAATTCTTTTGCATACCTTTCTTTGCAAATACTGTTCTAACTTTTCTTTTTAGCTAATAGAATATCTCCAACATTTTCAAATCTATAGAGTTTTTTCCTAGATTTGGAGGTAAAATTGTTACTGTCACAGACTGGAGAAAATCACTGTAACACTGGAATATTGTTGTGTTCTGTGTGCTGTTTCTTTTGAAAAAAGTAAGAAGAACTTTAAGTATTTTCTGATGTGAATCCTCTAGGAATGGAGTTGAAACTCTTTTACATGTATCGGTGAGCAACAGCCATGATAGTTGCTAGTACTATCAGCCTAGAGCTGATAGAGAGATCTCAGAGGTGAGAAGTTTTGGTTCTCGTCTCTGTGTCACCAGACTCATTTGCTTTAAAACATGTTGAAATGTTAACATTAATCCCATGGTTTAGCAAAGCACATTAGTCGATGTCTAAGCAGTTCTTAGCAATTTCAACAGGAAGGTTAATATCTACTAACTTCAGTGAGACTTAAACATGTAAGTGTGTGCTTGGCTGGATAGGAAAGCTGCCCTGGATGAAGGCTTACATGACAGGCTGAGTTACGTATGAGAGTTATGTATACATCTGAAAGATTGCTGAATCATGGCCAATTTATGTTTTCATTCCATTTGAGGTTTTAGGTTTCATTAAGACTTTGGATAGACATCTGAGCAACACTGGGACATCAGGCAGCTGAGCACAGAAATATGACAAACTGTTGTAAGTGTTTATGAAATTAAGACAGTTAGTCCAGGCACTCCTCAGTAGGAAGGAAGGTAACATATTATCATAAAAATCTCACACTTTTCAGAAACAATAAAACAAACTACCAGATAAAAATATAAACTGACAAACATAATGAAAATACTGTCTTAAAAATAAAATATACTATCAGGACACAATTTTTTAGTATTCTTTGAAGTAATGCTTGTGTACTTCGACCTTGGAGATATTTYGGACTGATACAAAATTTTGCATTGGTTTGTATAAGAGCTAGGTATAACTGACATTTGCAACACTTTCTATCTTGTTCTTTCTACATAACCAGGAGGTCTAAGTCTATAAATATTTCTTATTATATAAACTATCGTTTCTATAAACTCAGTAGCTCTGGAGTATTTATAAAATCCAGTCAGTTTCCTAATATGGTCAACTTTCAGTTATCCCAGTTACATCATGTTTCCTTATTATACCCATATGTCTTCAATGCTGTGTCATACGATCCCTGCAATTTGTGTGGAAAAAGCCAATAGCTCTCTTTCAGTTTATTTCCACTTCCAGTTTCATCTTTCCATCTTTGAACTTCTCTTTGATTATTTTAAACTTTTACTACCAACAGTTCCTCCTGATTTTTCATTACTGAGAAGTCTGTAACTTTGTCCACGTCTGTCATTCCATTAAAATAATATTTCCATTTGTTTTACAAACAGGTCATGCTTCCTTGTGTCCCACTCAGCGTGGTTCCTCTGCCTGTGCAGTACTGCTTTTGCCAAAGCGTCTACCCAAAATAATGTTGATGCCAGTTCTAGTGCAGCCATAGAGCCTTTTCAGCCTTGATACTCTGCTGCAGAGTTGAYGGTCTACCCAATGCATGAATATGCACCGAACATTGCACTTCTCCATGTCTAGTAAAGAAGTTCTGTAGTTTTTTGAGGACCCTGGAATGTTTCTTGGCCATTTTCCCACTCTGACACAGAGCACACTTGTAGCCCTCATGTCGGGTTACAAAATACATATTTGTAAGGAGAAAGAAACCTATTTGACTCTGTGAAGTATTGCTCTTCTCAGTGTGGATGCTTACAGAAACCTGGAGGTAAGATCTGAAGTATCAGTCTTGACATGTAAGCAATCTACTCAAAGAATTTTTTAACAGTAAGAGCAAAATGATAGGATTGCGTGACCTAAGGAAATGAATTTCAAAGATCAGTTAGAAATCCACTAAGTTGCACAATACAGATATTACACTACTCAAATTAATTGTCTTTTAAGCAGGTGAGTACCCATGATATGCCAGGACAAACCTCTCCTTTAGACAGATGTAAAAATTAGTAATGTAAAAATTAGTAAATTAGGAAGTAAAAAATTATAAACATTTGCATATACAAACTATGGTTTTAAGACTTCTGCTGACCTAATTGTCCAAATGTCAAGATCAAAGCTGTCAGAAAAAATAAAAATTGAATGTTGTCTGGAAGGTAGTAGAAAGGAAAATGAGCAATGTTCTAAAAGTCAAAGAAAAATCCAAACATAGCTAACAAAAACCGTTGGGTGCAGAAAGTTTACAAACAGGATACATGTAAATGTGCAATTCTCTATCACCTAGAGCTGAGTGAAATTTGGAAATGAGACCTATGGCAACTTTTCTTTTATAATCATGGCTTTTATWATGTACAAGTTAACTTGTGAGCCCAGACACAGCTGGATTGACTCARGTTGCAAAATCTGTCTTCTGGAAATGCTGCAGACAGATGCAACGGGTGGCAACAGTTCTCCACTGTAGGACATGATCCTGAAATGACAGGATTTAGCAGTTAGTAATGTCCAGAACCTTCATTATCTGGAGGAAATAAGGAAATGAGAGCCCTCTGTGTTGTTGGAAATGGGTGTGGATTGAGTCTTTTCCATCATGAGAAGAGAATTTTGCTTTCATTCTTTTTTGAATGTTACAGTGGTCCCTAAAAGATTTAACTGCCAAATTGCTAACTGCCTTGAATTAAACCAGTTTTATTTATAYAATATACCATAGACTTTGGTTCCTCAGAATTGCATTCTTTTCTGTAAATGCCACATAAATAATATGGGTGTAAATTATCTTGGTGGGTTCAGATTGCGAGGGTCTGGACCCCTTAGCTGATTCAAGAAGGCTTGTCCAAATCTAATTCACTCACACAACACTATATTCACATTGCCCCATGGATTTCATTGAGAAAGTGAGGTATTAAAACCTATTGTCGTGGAAGTAAGCTGCGAAAAGCTGTGAATGGTGTCAAAATTTCACTCATGATGTAAAGTATTATTGAACTGGAGCATCAAAACATGGCCCAAAGTAAATAAACTTTAATAGAATATGTCTAGACTAAAAACTATGTAAAGGCAAAATGGCCAAGGGGAATACTACATTTACTCTTTTTTTTTTTTTTCTTTGTTTTTAGGAGGAAACTTAGTTATACTTTGTGTAGAGGGGTATGGAACACGTCTGGAGGAAAACAAAAATAACAGGGAAAATTGTTTTCTCTGTATGTTTGAGGAATTTGGAATACAGAAGTATCAGAAAGGAACCACTGAAGTCACCACACCATAACTTACCGCTCCCCTCTGACTGCACAGCAATGTCGCTGTCAACAATGGAAAATGGAAGTTAGCTTGCATGCTTAAGAAAGCTTTATTTTCTGATAACTATGCAGTCAATTTGGTGTGTCAGCACTGTGGATTTTTTGCTATTTTTCCAGTCACTGGCAGATGTGTAACACAAACTAAAGTATTGGAAATAATATCCACTTAGTGGTACTGTACCGTTGTGAAATCACGTGTACTATACCACAACCTCTGTGCAGTTAATGAGATCAGATTTATCCATGTTAATATTTGTACTGTTGCTCTTTAGGATTTTTTTTAGAAATTTACTTTAGAATGCGTGCTTTCTCTTGAGAGTTTAGCACAGATTTGTGTTAAGTGTGGAAGATTACACTGGGAATGACAGAGAATGATTTGGTCACAGCTGAAAAGGAAGCACACATATTGATATATTGAGACCATTGGAAGAGAACTGTCATAAGAAGAGAAATTTATAGTTTTGCAGGATCTTTTTATTGTGTGATCCACAAATAGATAGGTCTGTACCAATTGTTACTTATATTTTATAGGTAGGTTATGCATAGAGTAATGACTATGTGATTTGCCAGCAGAGCTAAGGATATAAAGTGGTTCTTTGAAACAGGTATGTCTCCAAAAGGGAGAGGCCTGAGAAGCATCATGTGGCCTGCCTACAGATGCTACGTTTAACAGTGGAAATATATATTCAAATACATTGACTATTTTAAAGTTTTGCACAGCACGTGTTAACTGCTGTTCAATCTTTGCTTTTTGCCCTTTTTTGTGCATCTGACTCCTTGTGACATCTCTGCAAAGGCTGCTCAGCTGCCCATTTCAGCCCTGCTTYTGTTACCTGCTACTGCCTTTAAGCCCGGTTATCCTATGTCCTAAGCTATAACTACCTAGGTAGAAAATTTTCAACTACTAAATTCCTTAGGAGATAAATTGCTCTTGCTGTTAAAAAAGTGACCTTTCTTTGAATCCTAAATGTACTGAGTTTCAGCATTCAGCCACTGGTTCATATTTTGTCTTTATTTTCTAATGAATCCTCTGAAATCATTCTAGACCTTGGGAAGGTACTGTTGGCAAAAGTCAAAGAAAATGTACATTTCCAAAATGGGATTTTAGCCAAATGAGGAACCTACATTCAGATTTGTGATCCAAAAAACTTATTCAGTCTTCACCTTGAGATTCAGCCCGAAACTGACTGAATTGGGAAAATTCAAGTGATAAATCTGGAATGGTTTTTAAATACTATTTCTATTCTTGATATTCAAGTTCCTTGGACTCCAAGAAGAACCCAGAAAAAAAAGGTAGCTGTGTTCCTGGGACAGGAATGTGGCTGTGTACCATAGCCAAGATGATGAACACAGCCAAGGTCACAGCAATTCTGGCCCTGTGCTGCAGAAAGTCTTTAGAAAGCTTTCTGGCAGGAATTGAGATATTTACATAATTTTTAAACAGTTTTTTTGTTGATCATTACCTGGGACTTAACTTCTTAAAGGCAGTATCCAAGAAAAAGCACTTACTCACTGTGATCTAGTCTTTCCTTTACATTCTCTTGGATAAGTTTTATACAGAGATTTTTAAATTCTTTCGTTGTCATATGGGTTTCTACTTCTTTTTATTATGCTCATTTCTTTCACTCCGAACTACTTCAAATGCAGTTGCCTTTTTGAACATGATATAGTACTAAACACAAAAGTAAAATGTTTAAATTTTACGCTATTCATATGGTTCAAGAATAACACTGGGAGCTGATCTGCTAATTTTAACTAAGTGAACACCAATACTTTTTTTTTAAAGACACTCTTTCCCAGGATTAAGTTTCCCACCATTAATGTTTGGCTCCTTTTCCTCAGTCATAAGCAGCAATATAGAAAAAAAACGCAAGCAAACAAAAAACAACCAATTCATTGGGGAGCACAATATTTCAAACGTAGCTTTTCACTGGACTAGTAATTATGTTCTTATTGAAATAGCTAAACTTTCAAATCCAGTGAAACTTCCAATAAGATTTTATCAAAATTTACTTGAAATCCTGGGGACTTTTTCTGCTGACTTCAGTAGGTTTGGATTGGAGAACTGGTAAGAATACTAAAGTGGATGCAAATTAAAGAAAATCACTTTGCCTTTACTTCAAATAAAGAAACATAAAATCAAATATCTTAAATAAAGACATATATACACATTACAGCAGGGGCTAAAGAATGTCATTACTTTACTTTAGCTGCTCTTTCTATTATTTTTAACTGCACTAAGCAGTTTTCCACAAATAATATTTATAGAGTACATTACAACAAGGATGATGGAAAAACAGCTACAGATTAAAGAATCCAACTGTTTTTGGCTTTCCAGRGGAACTTTCCCATTTATGTGCAGCACTCCAAAACCAGAACGCTTGGCAGATCTTTCTGTGGTTCAAAATTCAATCACAGTTCCATCAGAAATAGTAGAGGCATTAACAGAAAGATTTTTGAAGATATTTGTGAGACAGATTTCACTCCCTTCTCACATAGCAGAGACATTGTTGTCATATCTGACAGATTAACCTAGGGCCAGAATTTCCGATCTGTTGATAGTGTTTGTGGCTGGATAATTTCTTTGAGTTAAAATGTTTCCAAAACAAAAAAAAGCCCTACCACCCAAAACCCAACCCAAAATTTAGATCAGCATTAGGTTGAGAAACTGTTTTCTTTCATTTTTTTTAAGGAATCTTCCATTATCATGTGGTGGTTTGAGGTGCTTTAGTATTGTTATACAGCAGATAGTATTCTTGAAGGAAAACTGCATTCACTTTTATTGTCTTACTATTCAGGCTGTTTTGGTCCCAGTTCAAGAAAACATTTCTGTCTTAATTTCAATTCAGTCTGGACGACAATCCTTAAAAAAGGGTCAGCTCTTTAAAGACATCAGCCTTTAAATATACGAATAAGACTGCTGGTTTTATCACTGATACTTTCACCAATTGTTGTGGTTTAACCTGGCAGGCAGCCAAACATCACACAGCTGCTCGCTCACTTCCCCCTCCCCTCAGTGGGATGGGGGAGAGAATCAGAAAAAAAAAAGTAAAATTTGTGGATTGAGATAAAGACAGTTTAACAAAACAGAAAAGGAAGGGAAAATAATGATAATAATAATAACAATGATAGAATATACAAAATGAGTGATGCACAATGCAATTGCTCACCACCTGCTGACCGATACCCAAACAGCGATCGCTACTTCCTGGACCACGCCTCCTATTTATATATTGGGCATGACGTCATATSGTATGGAATACCCCATTGGCCAGTTGGGCTAGCTGTCCTGGCTATGCTCCCTCCCAGCTTCTTGTGCACCTSGCAGAGCTTGGGAAGCTGAAAAGTCCTTGACTAGTAGACTACTTAGCAACAACTAAAAACATCAGTGTGTTATCAACATTCTTCTCATACTAAATCCAAAACACAACACTAGGAAGAAAATTAACTCTATCCCAGCCGAAACCAGGATACCAATGAATCCTGCTGATGTGTGACAGCAAGGCACTACTGGTTTTCTCTTTATACATGCAAGTCCTATGGAAGTTTGCTAACTGAAACAGAAAAGCTGAAGGCAAAGAAAAGGCTTGATGGTTCATCTTGCTGTAGCTGTTGAATGTTACCTTCAAAGTGATAATGCAAATCCTTCTTTTGGTGGTGATGCCTTTGGGAAAAGTCATGGCTTACAAAGAAATATTGCAAAATTAAGATTGACTGCTTCCTTCTCCTGTGGTCTACTATAAAAAGGA
This sequence comes from Phoebastria nigripes, assembly GCA_035582835.1. NCBI lineage: Eukaryota > Metazoa > Chordata > Aves > Procellariiformes > Diomedeidae > Phoebastria > Phoebastria nigripes. The sequence goes on along the minus strand of JAYKAV010001112.1, from coordinate 6,422,425 downwards.
ATTATTTCAATAAGGCCCTATGTCCTATTTTATGCAAAAGTTTGAACTAGAAATTCCTCRTAATTCCCAACAGTGTTATAATATACAATTCTATGTATTGAAATATGGAAAGAACACAACAATTAATCAGGCTCATTTTCTTTAAAGACAGAAGATATTTCCTATTTTGTGAATTCAGATTTTGTTTTTAACTGAAGTTGTAGTAGATGTATGGATATGAGGATGAACATAGAAAAAAAAAGAGACATTTAGCTACATACTGTGAATTGTAAAAGGTAGAATCTTGTGTGTAGTCTAGGATTAATGTATGTAATGTGGATAAAACTAGGCACACTTAATTTAGCTGTGAAATATTGTTTTTTATTGAATTAATCTGTTTACCCATTACTGTATAACTTCATTCTATTATTCCTTTTGAAAAAGTACAAATACAACAATTATCTTCTTGGTTATTTAAATACACCCAGACAATTAAATGAGTTTCTCTTAAATAAGTACATGTATTTTACTTTTCAGCCAAGAAACTCCTTCACTGTCTCCTCTACTATCTCCTGTCTCCAAGCTATTATTAGTGTCATATAGCTATGTCTATGGAAGTTAAAGAATCAGTATTTTACTTAATTAGCTTGCTTAACACAGCCAGCAACCCTCAATATTTGTATTCCCAGCCAGCTCTGTTTCAAAATCAGTCTGCTATTCTGTGAGCCAGAGCTTTAAAATATACATGCAGTTGCTGAAGGTTGTCTAGATTGAAATGCAAAATTAGTACTGGAATAAAAGAAAAACGTTAGATCAAATATGAAGTGATTGAATCGTTATATCCTTGAATGTCTTTCCTGTTCAAATCTATAACTTCTCTGGGTTCTAGTCATTCCTTGTATTATTACTTCTGCCACAGTGTGAGTTGTTACGTCTCTTATTCTGCTGGCATCTGAAGGCATATTTAACAGGCATTAATCTGCTTACTTGAAGACCTATAAGAGACCAGGGTCTTTGGGGAAAGTCCTCAGTAGGTACAATTCCCTTTTTTAAATACTGTTTTCTTGACCAGTTCTGTTGACATTTTTTCTCCAGTCACACTTGTAGGAATCAGGAGAAATCTTTAGGTCAAAGGAGTTACATCAATGTGCAAATCACATAATCAACAAGAACATCTGTCCCTTCATGTTCTCTTTGACAGGCCAGCCTCGGCACTTTTGAGACCATGTTGTGGTTCACAGTGATGCAGCTGTAGTGGCTGTTAGTTTTTGTGCTGGGCATATGCACAAGAAGAGCATTGAATCCTCCTCCCTCACTCTCTGCCATCAGGGAGGTAGTTTGAGTTCAAAGAGCTGTGAATAGATAATGAAGGAGGTATTTTGGTTGATAGTGTCCTACCTTTCTTTGCATTCCCCTTTAGGGAAAATATGTTAGGTAAGCCATATAAATTTTATTTTCAGATCTGGCTCAGCTATGCTTCTGTGACCAGTTGAACACTAAATACACTGTAGTTTCATGTGTATTATGCAATGACGCTGCCTTGCTTTTATAAAACCTAAATTTTCTTTTATACTGTTGATTTGGCAAAATCTACAGTTGTTCGTGGTCTTGTGTTCTGCAGGATATGGGACGCACAAAAAATGCAAGCTTACTGTAAGTTAACTATTTCCCAGGCCTTCCCCAATCCGTTCTAAATCTATTACAAATAAAGATTAGACCCCCCGCCAACATTTCATTCCTGGGCCAAATGAGAAATGACAGGGACTGCTGGGGTTAAACACTTCTTTCGAGGTGTAAATATTACACTTGTATATATTTTTGACAATATTTCACTCAAGTCTATCTCTAAGGAGCAGCAGTAGATCTTTGCAAGTGCTATTATTTCAGCTCAGTATTTCTATTTTAACATAAAGATGTTTAAAAGTCTACAACTCAGTGTGATCTTCACTACATAGACAACATAAAACCCGTCCCTTCAGAAAAAAGAAAGACTGAATGCTTCTATTTGTGCTTCTGATTCTTTATGAATACTAATGTTCACAACCACAGATTAAATTAATCTCAGCTGCCTCAGTCACACTTGGTAAATGAATCATAAAATAGTTTCATCTTGATATGGTAAGTTGTCCTTGACAGCAAATTAAAATCTTAATAAGTGTCCTATTCAGAAAACGCACACATACACATATTCTTCATTCCTAGAAATCATGGTCAGAATGCAGATTCATTGTTTTTTGTTTAAAGAAAGCTGAGCATAATTATGCGTTATTTCTTCAAGGCCCTGTTATGGTATACCAGGAATTTTCAACCTTAAAGGAAGATATTTCTGGCGCTGCCTGAGCATTTTGGTAGAGAAAGCCTCAATAACATATTGAAAGCAAAAGAAAAAGAAAAAGAAACTCAGCAATTTTATCTTTAGATAGTGTTTAAACTAATGAAATAATTTTTTCTCAAATGTACTGTTAGTTTTTCATTGTTTTTTGCTGTTATTTCTAAAGGGAAGTTGACATCCTCATCTTGAACTAAAAATTGGCTTTTGTAAACCTTTGAAGACAAAGGGGATGCTTTGTCTGTTATTGGCAAATAGGGAGGACAGTTCTCACTACTCAAACCTAGTTATCTCATGTCTGTGTAGTAGTTGGGAGAAAGGAAGAATAAGAAAAAAAAACTGAGTCTTTCATTTGTTTTGGGAAGGTGGGTAAATGAACGGCCAGAACTGTGTATGATGTCAGTCAGAGCAGTTGTATTGACTTCCATGAGTTACGTGTATTTAGGACTGAGTTCAACATAGTGGACCACAGTATGTAATTTTAGAAGCCATAAATGACCTCTTGCTCTCTCACAACAACAAAAAAAAATACAATACATATAAAAAGCCTTCTGGTGAAATAAAATTAAACTTAATTCTATTTGTGAGTATTTTGAAATTCAGGGTTGATTTTCATAGCTGTAAAGATAATTTATCTATTTTCCTTATTCAGTACAAGGACAATGTACAGTTTAACACAAGCTGGAATTTCTTGGTGAGAAGCTTGCTGTATTTTGATGACAACAGGTGTATGAACAGCTTTCTATTTCTGCAGAACTCTTTCATCTGTCCATATATATGCATTATATTTCAACAGCTAATTTAGAGCTTTTAGGTTGCATAGTACTGATGTCCATACAGTACCATATATAGAGTCTTTAATTATGCAGTGTAAGTCTGCAGATACAATAGTGCTTATGAATTTCTAACAAAAGGTAATTACAGCACATGTGCAGATTATATTTTTCTACATGAAATAATCCTAGACTTTTTAATTCATTTTGTCAAAAACTAGCTCACATTCTGGACTAATGATCTGTAAAATTTCATTTGTAGTGTAAAATAACTCTAGAGATGAGATCTTTTAAAATCTTTGTAGAAGAGTTACTGGTATATATTTCTATCATAGTATTTGCACTTTATAATGGAACCAGTGACAGTCCTTTTCAATGACAGAGCAGCAGCTGAACAAGTAAAGCATCTGAACAGACAAGGGCAACCAAAGAAAAATGATATATCATGGAATATGCATCATTGTTCAGACTCAGCACAGTGTTGCCACAGTTAAAGAAATCTGTAATGAAAAATAACAAGATTTTGTTAAAATAAATGAAAATGACAATTGGTTACTATCCTCAGCTGAGGTTGGGGCAACCATAAGCCTTAAAAGATATAAAACATAAAGATATATGTATATGAAGCTTTTGTTTTCATAAGGACTTCCTATTCAGTTCAAGAAAGATGATCTTCTGCTCTTGGGCAGCTATACCTCTGTGACCTTTTTCATATTCACCACAAATCTTCTGAATCATAGAATCATAGAATCATAGAATGGTTTGGGTTGGAAGGGACCTTAAAGATCATCTAGGTCCAACCCCCCTGCCATGGGCAGGGTCACCTTCCACTAGACCAGGTTGCTCAAAGTCCCATCCAACATGGCCTTGAATACAATCCCAGACACAGAATGATCCATTTCTTCACACCGTTCTTTGGATTTGATTATTATAGATTTGAGTCCTCTGTGAAGGATAGTGAATGAAATGCCACCTCTATGACATACTTTAATAAAACTGCTCACAGTCATTGAGGCAGAGAAAGATGGGAATTAAAAAAAAAAAAAGTATTAATTGCTATTAGTAACTATTATTAATAGCACTATTAGCTATTAATGACTATCAATACTGAGAACCCTTTCAAGATGCCAGCTTGAGTCCCTCTTTAGATTTTCTGGTTATTATTTTTAAACTTTGTTTTCCATTTTTGAGCTGTCTGCCTTTATAGTCAACAGTGGAAATACAATGCATACTTAAGGAATAAGCAGTTTGGCAAATTTTAGACAACTTCTTTAAAATGACAAGAACTGTGTCCTACACCCCACTGTTTATATTGACTACATCTCTGTTGACTGTGGAGGCAAGCTACTTTATAGGCATCTCTATTTAGTCTGATTAATCACATTTTTATATCCAGTTGAATTGTAGACTTGGTAATGTGCATGTCTTCATGCAGAGATTTAACAGCACAGAAGCTAATCCTTGGGGGTTATACTTTTATGACTTGACTGTCAGACCCAGCTTTCTCTTCCTGAATTCACTTATCAACAGACATTCCAGCCTCTGAAGCAAATAAGGCTGAGGTTTTACAGGCAGTGGTTTTGTACAGCTTGCTAACCCTCCGAAGGGATGTGGCACAGCAGCAATGCCCATGCCAGGGGGTAGGTCTCAAGGCAGAGGTGTTAAAGGGCTGCAGTCAGGACACATGGACAACTCTTACTATGATGTTAACTGTTGCTTTATTTCAGAGATTGAAAATTGTCAGTCTAACATGAGTTGTTTATAAAGCACCCAGAAAAAATCTAAGATTTGCCAAATTTTAGAGATTGAGAAGACAGAAAAGGTCACAAATATTTGCAAATCTTTCCAAACTCATACAATTCAGTTCCCAAAAAGCAGACTTTATAAAACTCAATCATCATTTTCAATGTTTAATTAAACTCTTTCTAATTCTACCTGTAAAAATAATGGAAGTTTAGAATCAGATGCTGTTTCTGTGAATTTCATCCAAGTCTGGACAAGGATGTTTCCTCTTAAGTTTTTCTTCTGTAGCATAATTGGGCTATTACTTGTCTTTCTTCCCTCTTAAATTTTGTCTCTCTCCACAGGACAGGCAAATCTGTTAGCCTGATGCCGTTCTCAGGTGTTCCTTATGTGGGACAGCGTCCGTCAGAAAAACATAAATCCTTTCTTTACTATCAAGAAGAAAAAAGATATTATCGTCAAATGTTTTGGTTGTGAAGTGTTCAAGACATGTTCACTTCACAGTCCAGCAAAATAGGTCTCTCTCTTCAGTGCATGTCATAGATTTGCACAGCGAGGAAAACAATTCATTCTTGATTGACGCACACTAATGCAATATGGAGAGGCAATGGACAGATATTTTAAAAGGAATTTTTAAATTTCATTCTTCCTTTAGATGGGACTACCCCCCAATGTGCAGTGCAGGTACACGTTTATATGTCTCTGAATTGGTGGAAAAGACATTTGCAAAAACAGATTTCCTGATCTTGTGTAGTTTTATTTCTACATGAGCTGTGACTGTAATAGGCAGTATCTTGTGTTTAAGGAAGAAAACTCTCCTTTTGAATTTAGTCAGCGATCATCACCTATATCTGCAAACATTTCTATGGTTGGAAATCTGATCCTAATGGAAATTGCTGGCAGACTTGATGTATTTTATTGCTAACCTGCTGTCTGCCTTCCCCTGGCAAGAAATCCTGAGATCAGTAACTGACAGTTATCCATTGCCTGTGCTGACTAATATTTCCTGAGCTCTGCTCTGCAGCCTGCTGTCTATTGAGTGACCACATATAACCGTATTTGTTAATGAGTTCATAGTATTTTCCTTAGTCAGTTAGCTAAACAAATACTCCGTATCTTTGAAGGCAGGGATACACTTTATTGCTTCCACATATGGCTCTAAAAGGATGTGATACAGAGGAACACAATGTGCCTAAGCCAACAGGAAACTTAAAAAAAGAAACATGTACAAAGGCTCTAACAAATTTGTTTTTCTTCCCACTGAGTTTCTTGCATTATTCACTCCAGAAAAACAGGCCAGCAATTTAAACACTAAAGGAGGCCAAGGGATGGGGGCAGTATACATATCAGAAGAATATTTCATGATATAAAATACTAAGACTGTATAGACCAAACTGTCCTGCTCTGAATTTTGACCAAAATCAAAGAGAGTGGTTTGGGATATGTTTAAGCTTTTAAGGAGAAGACTGAGTACTTCGTGGTTTAGGCAGCGAGGCATGAAAGCCTCRTGTTTGTAAACACTGCTGGTTTTCTGGTAAAATGTAGGGCTAAACTCTGCACCATGGGCAGATTTACTCAATGTTCATTTGCCCAAAATGCTTTGATTTGATATACTTGATCAGAAGGGATCCTCTACACACAGATTTCACCTCTGTGAGTAAGAATCAGGCATCTTCATGGCATTTCTCCAGCCATCCCATCCCCGCAAATACACCACCCTCCCCTGCAGCAGTGCTGTGAATCACTGCGGGACAGAGACCTCCAGCCTTCAGGGAATCTCCAAGTGTGTGGAAAAGACGATGGTGGAAATAGATTTCATGATCTTGAATGTCTTTTCTTTTTTTATTGTTAAATACAGATGTTTTATGCAGTAGTTTGTTCCTAAGGAAAAATAATCTTTCTTTCTTAATTGTTTTTGACTTAAAACCGCTGGCTGTGTAACGGGTAAGCAGGCGTAGCAGGCTTTGACTTTTGTCTTTGTTGCAGATCTGGCAGAGTACTCATGACAGCAAGGGGAAGGCACCCGGGGAAAGTTGCCGGGTAGGAAACCTGATTCATGCCACGCTGTCAGGTATTTTTATTGGTCGTGTATGTGGGCCAGTGAGGGGAAATAAGAAGTATAGAGCCAGATAAACAGTTTCTATGCACCAGGGTCTCCATGGAGTGGAAAGCAGGGCACTACACTGGAGTAATTATCACAGAATAGTCCTGTTTTGTTTTCTGCAGGCTGGAAGGGTAGATTTTCTCCATGCACTTCCAGCTGTCTCCCTTGATTTTCCTAGCTGCTAGCTGAGTCATTTGGGCTTGGTGCAGGGCCGAAGATCCTGGCTTTCGTTAGTTCTTGTCTAATCCTGAATCACAGTACTCGAGCTGTTCTGACATAGTATTTTATTTGTTAATGGCTCCTATCTATTAAGTGTTTGCTGTTCTATCCAATATAAGAATTTTATAAATTTCTGTGTAAAAAAGTGATTGTTATATTTTGCTTCTGCTCGACAATGATGCTAAAATGGTTTTCCTCGGAATTCTGGCTCACTATAGCCTGATTCAAATGGAAAATTTTGCTGCAGTTTATCACAATTAAGAAAATATTAAAGCAAATAGTGCCATTACAAACATTATATACTAAGTATCACTTTTGACCATGTCTTTTCATTGCACTATATTCTGTATATTTGTAATTGTTAATCACTTGTTTCTGAACTCCTGCGCAAAATCCAGAGTAGCCTTTTGTGGGTAATCATACACAAAAAGACCTGATCTTCTTATGGGTGGCAAAGCAGATCTAGGTTAAGACACCAGAGTGAGCAAACGGAAGTCTTGCTGGCTCTAGTGTGTTCTGGGTACAACTATACCATTTAGATATGCTTATATATAGAAAGTGCTTGTGTTCAAAATTACTGCCCTCTCAAGCTGCAGAAGAATGGGGCAGAGAAAAGGCACTTTCTGCTGCAGAGTATTGTAAGATTTTAATACTTGTTTTTCTTCTGACCTGAGAAAAGAATGCCAAGTTTCCAAACTCTCACTGATAGGAAAAAAATTCAGATCAGTCAAAATTTTTCTAACAAAGTTTAAAGATTTAGTTATTTTATATTTTAAATAACTCAAGTATATGATATAATAACAATAAGTTTGGAAAGAAAAAGGAAAAGAATTTAATCTTCCTTTTAAAAAGGAGTTTGAGATGGAGTGTTACTTTATATAAAAGTTCTCTTTTCCTCAGACACAAAAGAACAGCAATGTTGACTACATTACAGAATGTTTTAATTTTTAAAGAAAATTTTCAATGAATATTCTAACAGAAGACTATTCCATAAAAATTTTCAAAACCTACACAAGACATGCTAAGTAGCTCAYAAAACATTAAGAATATTTTTTTCTTATCCTGAGAGGAACATCCAAGGTAAATTTTTATCCATATGCAGAGCCACTTGCATCAACTCAGTCATAAAAAAGGTCATAAGTGATGCCCAAACATTACTTYGACCCTTAAGTCAGAAAGGATCCTACCCCAAAAGAGCTTGAAATGTTTACAAATGTCCATGATGGATACCTCAGTCTTGGTAGCTGCTGTCAGAACCACCAGCAGATGGTGCCTTAGCTAAACCTCCATGGCTAAATGGAAGCAGAATATACTTTTTAGAAACATATTCAAACAAATTCACTAATCTCCACTTCTTAATATCCGAGATGACGATGAACCAAATGGAAAACATTTTGTTATTTACTAATAAAAATGGATGTGAGCAGTAGAAAATAACAGAACCGTGAGCCTTTAAATGGCAATATCAAGCCATGCCAAAAATATCTGATTTCTTTATCTGGCAGAATGACAAAATATACCGGATGAAGAGAATGGGGTATATGTGCAAGAATGTTCATCAAGTTTCATCACCTCTAAATGGAGATAATGACGTTTGGGAAGTTCGTTGGTAATGAATCTGGAATGGATGAATCTGTATGGAAGAGCAAGGGAGAAAATAGCTGTAGAGACTGGCTGTAGACTCAGTTGTTTTTGTACATCTCTTTCAAAAATGCTGTTTGTAGAACCCAGTGGCAGCCTGCTTCTTGAATGAAGCTCACACAACTGTCCCTTGCAAAGTTATTCCCTGAAATTTGTTCATTAAGATAGCACTCATAGACATGTGCTGTTGTTTACACACACAGAAGCTAGCAATGCTCAGAGCTTGCAGAAATTATTAGACAGAAGTTAAAAAAGAATCAGTGAAAGCATCAGTGCCACCTTTATAAAAACTGTTTTCACATTTTATAAGAAGATCTAATTGAGAATAATTCTTTCACTGATCAAAGGTCAAACAACAAGTGTTGAGAAATAACCCTTGCTGCAACTTGGAGAATGGTTTTAGAAATAAACATAGAGCAGGAAGAAAAATGCTTTTGTAAAACAAACAGCTGTTTAAACCTCTATGCAATCTTATACAGGATAAAAGATTACAGAGATGGCTATATACAAGCAGCTATACTGCCTTCCAACAATTTTTACATAACTATTTTAAGTACAGGTTTAAGGTATTAAGTTTCTTTTATCGACATTCAAGTTTAATTAGTAACAGATCTATCTGCATCACCAGAAGTGAAATCTGAACAAAGAAGAAATAAGTTACAAGTATATTTCATACCATGGGTTTCTTTAAAACCAAAAACAAACAAACAAACAAAAAAAGTGCTTACTGGAGAGGCTACTGTATTTCAGTTGCAGACAAAATGTTCCCTGTATGCCATACCCAACTTTAATGAGTGATGCAAGGTTTGATTAGTATTTGCTCAGTACTAGAAGAAGAGCACTGCAATAAGTGGGACATATATTGAAATATTCATTTCTATTCTTATCAAGCTACACTGTTTGAAAGTAAACTGTTTGTCCAGTCCATTGAACTTGTGAAACAAGTCTGGAAGAGACATAGTAAATTCCAGTAGAACCATATTTTAGAGATAAACATGTCATAAGGGATGTGTCTATTCCTTGTGGCATAGAAATGTTGCTTGTTTTTTAATATATGATATCTCCTGTTCTGGCAGTTTCTGAAAAAACTTCTTAGTCCAGACTCATTTTGATGCAGTAGCTTTTAGATGCTAAGCTTGCAATACAAAATACAGGCAGCTTTAAGGAAAAGACTGTTATTTATGAACTGCAAGCAACAGTTCAATAATTCAAGTCCATTAGTCATTTACTCATATCAACTTTAAGTCCATCCAAGGCAGATTTATGAATACAGTTCATAACAAACAGTAGTCACTTTCCATTTCCTAAATCTGCTTAACATTTGTAAAAGTTGAAAAAATGCAAGTATATATACTGAGGGGTTTGGCATCTTTATGTCTTTTATATAAATGTCAGAATTACTAAAATGCATTTTAAAATAAAAGATCTATAAGAAGTCGTTTTACAAGGTACTTTATTTTGAAAAAATTCTGAAGGGTTGTAATTATAGAAAAAACTGGTCGAAAAAAGTGGGGGCTTTTTTTTCTTGTCTTTGTGGTTTCTGTTTGTTACAACAAACATTCCCAGGGTGGTGTAAATTTATTGACATCATTAGACCTTCTTGTGATTTTTACTGAAGAATGAAGTAATTTCAGGATTGAATTTGTTTGCATTGTATTATTTTTACTTTCAACCATTCAGCATTTTTCAGAGGTTCAAGAATATCAGCCCGTAATTAGCCCAATGATAGTGACTGAAGGCAACAGTGATTAGTAAGGATGACTTCTGGCCACTCAAGCAGTTAAAATGATCAATGGGTCTCTTGTTTGAACACTGTGTTTTAGTAGCTGATGAGGAATTCCAAAAGTCTGGAAGCAGAATATAAAAGCAGCAAGATAATGCGGTTGGAAGGTATTACTAAAGCTGACATCATGTCTCTTACAGCCAGACGTGTAGAGCAGCGCTGTATCATACATGCCAGATTTGAACAGTGTTTGGAAAGGTGCTGGCATCATTACATATTTGAAAGGAAAAATATCCTACTAATCATGGAATAATATTTCATGGGAAGAACGAAAGCCCCAGTATTCTGGTTTTATCAGACTCTTCTGACTGTTGCCAGCACCAGCGAACAATGGTTCCCAGTAGCAGGAAACCACAGTCAGTTCCTGAGAATTCCCATCCCACTAGCTTGTAGATACAAGAGAAGATCTGTCTCAAATTGTATTAGGTTTTAAAATATATAAAACAAATAAAAAAACAGTCAGCTGAAGAAGGAGTTCTGCAGACCACTGAAATGGTTGTCATCACACAGGCTCCCTAATGTCTCTATATTCTTCTTCCCAGCATCTGGAGGGATTGGTACCCAGCTCAGAAGGGAGTTAGAGCATATTTTAAGTTTAAGCACACAACTAATCCCACTGCTACTATATAAGTAAACTCATAAATGCCTCCTTGGACTGAGATATAGAAGGACAGCCACTCTGGGCTCTAGTTCATGCCTTGCGTAGCACTGACTTGCGTATTAATTAATCAGGAAAGGAAAAAGACTGAAAGGAAGCAAAGAAATTTTAGACTGGAGTTAAGACGGTTTACATGTTCTAATGGTCTGGCTTATGAAGAAAGTTTAGTCCTTATTTCAGAATTGCTAACAATCTTAAAATGATTATGATGATATGGAACCAGGAGAACCATCAAGACCTCTGCATTTATTTATTATACTCGCTTCACRATCCTTTTATAAGCAAATGTAATATGTGAATATTCCGATAGTTAATTTATATGCCAATTCTTATGACTTTTCCTGCTGAAAATTATGAGTAAAAACAGGAGAAACAATAACACAAGAAACAAAACAGCATTTCATAGTTAACTTTGAAATAAAGCTAACACAGTATGGAAATAACTTATAAATAAAAGCTGAATGCTACCATTACAAACCCACATTCATTTAACTACTGCCAGCCTATGTTAAGTTCTGAAAAACTGCAGGCTAAGCTACTGAGCCTTTAATAACTGTATTGGTACAAGTGCTGCTTTCATTGATGAGTAACTCAGAAAAACGGAAATGTTGGTACTCCTATGCACTATTTTAGCTGCCATTCTACTAGGACTGGTTGCAAAGAGAAGACCGCTGGAGGAAGATGGCTTTTTAATGAGTTGTTAAGGTTAATATGCTAAAAATAAATATTGCAGTTCTTTAAGAACACCTGGGAATGTGCCACAATCCAGTTCAACTTCTAAGCAGAGTAAAGATGTAAAAAAGATTACAAAAAGAAGTGTGGAGAAAGGACTAAGGTAAATGACATTAAGGTGTAATAGCTATTGCATTGTTCCCTATGTGTTGCAGTTCCATAATTTTCCTTTCATTTCCATTGATAAAGACTGCTAAGCTAGGAAAAGTCCAAGAATAAGGGACCTTCCAGTATTTCTCCTATTAGTGTTGTTACTGATTTTTCCATGCTACAGGTTCTTCCCCCTACCTCTCTGCTACTGATTACAGTGTGCTGCATTTTGTGATGGAGAGATTATTGCAAACTTCAGGACAAGACTGAATTTTGAAAGAAAATTTTAACTGAGTTTCCTTAAGTTTTGGATGTATTTTCAAAAGCACTCAAATGAGCACAGTAACCTACTACTTCCGGCAAGTTACTTTGGAAGGGTTGATTGATGGGACTGGATTTACTTTTAATATTACACTGTTTATGGCTAAATGATAAGAATGGGTTCCCATGATTTTTACCCTGGTTTCCTGGAAGCCCTGGAAAGTACTGATTAGTAAACATAAAACTAGCTTGGATGGATGAACAGCAAAAGGAAGCGTTCTGTAATCCTTTCTTTGCATCTCTTCATTCAGTTTGCTTTTAGATCAGCGTTCAGAAAGTCACTGTATACTAACAAACCACAAATTGCCGAATCAGCAGCGGGCTGATAAAACGAAAAAAACAGCAGGTAAGGGAAAGAGATGGGTGCTTTAGGAGGGCTCTTTAAAGCTGCAACTACATTTTTGCAAAATCGCTTACAACGAGAAGTATTTTACTGTACCTCGGTTTTTCCTCCCTCACAATCACCAGCTGGCTCACAGCTGGGGATGCGCTGCGGTGTAAAAGGTTTTGAGTGACGTTGTATGAAAACGTGTGCCAACTTCATCGTAAAAGCTTGTGTTAACCAACAGCCTCTCTGCTCTTTTAACAGAAGTGTACATTCTGTGCCTCCTGTCTGGGAGCTGACAAGCAGCTCCTGATTGCCAGGCATCTGTCACTGGCATGAATGGACAGTGAAAACCTACTATCCAGCTCTGGGTTTAAAGACGGTTGGCTCCTGCATTTATGCAGAACAGCTCTGCTCCCAATAAGAAATGATTCTGAAAAATTTACCACCTCAGATCTCTTCATCTGAGGACAGACTGGCTGCTKTGAAAGGAAAATATCTCCAAGAGTGATACGACACTCACAGTGGCTGTGAGCACTTGAATGGAAGATTTATGCTTAAATATATAGACCGCAAATCAAGGCTAGGCTTGCAGTACAGAAAAAGTACAAGGAAAATATATTTTCCCTTCTGAAAAGCCAGTCAAGCAGAGATGTTGGTGCTGGGGCTGCAGCTCAGTGAGGAGGAAGCCAGCACAGGTAAGGGGGTGCCTTGGCAGGATCTGCCACATTTGCTCACCCTGTTTTGCAGTGTGTTGAGCAGGGGCCAGAAATAAAGACTGCTGTATGGCCAGCAGGCCTGAACCCCAGCCCCGTAAGGCCCTGAGGACTGTCCTATCAAGCTGGACCAAACACTGGTTTAGTGCCGTAACCAGCCTCAGGAGATGCTACTGCTGATCACGGCAGCATCTGCATAAAAGTAACTTTTTGCCTATGTAGACATACTTGGGCCAAATTTTGCCCGGTTTCTAACAGGGTGCAGCATGAGAAGAAAAGCAAGGAAACGGAAGAGCCATCTGAACTGCGAGAGTAACGTACCGTTCCTGCCAGCACGGTAACTTCAGAAATGAATGGAAACCCTCCAGCTGCCTTTATTGCGTGTCCAGCAAGGCCAGCAAATTCTCAGCCCCACTGCTTGCTTTGGAAAGGACAAAGTACTGGGATGCCCAGTGCCGCTTGAAGTTCCCATTGAACCTTCACAGTCTCTGACTACCTCAGTCCGAACTGTTAAGCTTTTCATTACACTGGAAACTTTTAGTTTGTTTGCATTGAACAGATGACCTGAAATGCTCCACTGCTGTGCATGGACACGACGATTCACATATGTGAAACATTGTTCAAAAGCAGTCTGTATTCTTCTGCCCAAAAATGTGTATGTATTTATTAATTTATGGTAAACTGAGTGACTGTCAGATTTTTGAGTGTAAAAAAAAMCATTTCTTTTTTAAATTGGTATCTGAGGAAGTTCCAAAGATATGACAAGTGGTTTCCAAACAAATATTTAGGGGAATGGGTATCATATTTTATAAAGCAGCTATGTTACATGCCATCCCTTTATACTCAGGSTGATTTCCTACTCTCCAGGAGGGGACATTACTAAAACTTCATCAAGTAAGACTGGAACTAATTATTAATAGCAGTGTTATTAGTTATTAGTAGCAATGATGTTTGATGCTAAAGATGAGTAAAGATCATGTCACAAATCAAGCTACGTCTCCTGGAGCAAGACAGACTGCTGCTATTCTGTTTCTGTTTGATGATTAGCGATAAACAGGATCCACCAAGTTATCAGAGGTAAGGCTGAGGCACCGAAGGGTCTGGAGGAAGCAGAAGGCAGATTTTTGTCACACAGACAAATATGTAACTGTAACCTGTTTAGGAGATTTAGATCCTCAGCAAATATAAATGGGGTGATCACACTAACATCACTGACATTCAATTAAACTTGATCTTCATGAAATTTCTCCTAGCGTTTCTGTTTCCATACATTCAATCATTAGGTAGCTTACACTTTGGGATAGAAGTATAAGATTGTGCTATTGAATTCACATTTCTGGACTTGTGGTATCTTAYAATTTCAGAGGAAAATCAATCTCAAGAATGTTTCACCAGTAGGAGTCATAGCGGTTCAGAAATTCTGGAGCAGCATAAAATTATTGATCAAAACAAATTCCAAATGCTAAAGCACAATGCTTACATTTCCCTGGTCTTGTAAACAAAAAACCCTGATTGCCTGGGTAGTGTTCTATAAAAAGAGAAATAAATAAATAAAAACCCACATGCTGGCAAGCCAAATGAGCTATTACCAGAAGATGGCAGTGATGTCTTTTTACAGCTGTAGTCACCATGCCATTTACAAGAATAACCTAATTGCTGTATAGTTATATCATAGTAAAAAAGGGACATTGGTATAGCCAAACCAATTACCTCCTGGCATCTTCAGCAGTCTATCTAATCTGGTACAATTTTTCAGTAAATTTCAGTTCTGTTACTTTTCTTCTATTTTTAGACTATAGTTGTTTTGGAAATCAGCCAAGCTCTAACAACATGAATAACATTTTAGTTGTATCATTAACAAACAGTTTGACACACCTGAAGTTCGATTATTTCCAAATTAGAAGAATCTGGTTGGAGGCCATTTTCCTGTCACTCACTAGGTCTGGCAACCCTTATTTGCTTCAGTTTTTTGCTAATTTAAAGGCTCTGCGACATAATAGCAGAAAATGTAGTGAGGGTAAATTTAACATAAACAAGAACATTTTATTTTATTGTAGCTGTATATGTAAGTTCCCAGATGCTAGACCGCAATGTGTTTCATTAGAGGGGAATTCCCTAACCTCAGCAGAATGATGCTGTGCTTGCAAAATGCCTTTAATTTCATGTAGCGATGAGAGCCTGACAGTCATTCTCTATCCCAGATCATGCAAGGAGCTATAAAGAGAAAATCAAGGTTTCTGCTTTTAATTTCATAGGTCACAGAATTATACCATCCAGAACTAGACAAATGAGTGATTTGTGGAAGGTATGCGATGCCTTTTGCCATAAAGCCTGTCACCCTTACACACTTCATTGTCTCATCAAGAATAAGCGTGTCTGCTACTGCCAGTGCTGCCGTGAACCGAAAGCCTTTCAGATCAAAGGTGATGCTGCTTATCAACAATTCAGCAATAATAATATGGTCTGCCCATTTAATTTATCTTAGAAGAATAAAGGCTTTTGATTTGAATTGTACAAATGGACTTAAACGCTATTTTTGGTAATAATACTGACTTAAATGTTTTTCTTTGCCAGTTACAGATTCCCTAAGCTCCTTATTGCTATGTATATGTGAAAACCCCAAACCTTAGAAATGGATTGGAAGTGCTGATTCTCCTAAAGTCCCCTAAGCAAACTGAACACTGAGCTGCCATGTCAAGCCTGTTAAGTCATTTGAAGGAATTTGGGAAGTCAGCACACTTGGGGTAATTTCCTGGCAATTCATCTATAATGTCTACTGCCTGTTCCAATTTCTGACACATAGATATATTATACCCAACTGTGACCAGCCTGCATAAACAGTAAACTCTCTTGAAAATATAGAATGTGAAGAAATAGGCTTTTTTAGTACTTTTAGAAAGGTCGATAAATCATATCGAACTTGAAATAACAGATGATCAGATCTTGAATGACTGAATACCTGTGTACATTTTTATCTAAGAACTGAATTTAAAACATGTCGATAATGTAACAGTATTAATTTTTAAAATTATTTCAGAGTATTTGCCAAATACCTAAGCACCTGAAGCAATCCTACTGCACATGATTGAGTTTCATGTTCGTCTAACACAAGCTTGTCCCATTTATTTATAGAAAATGACTTAAATTCTTTCCAAAGTATGTTTGATTTCACTTGAATTTACCAGGTTGCTGGTGCATATTTTAAATTATGCAGCTTTCTGAAAGGGATAGATATGTCATAGGAAGTTCGGTGGGGTTTTATTACAAAAGGGAATTGGAAGCTTTTTAAAGATCAAGGGCAATAATGCAAAGATGTAGGTCAGCTGAAATTTAAAGTTCATGGAGCACTCTGAAGGCTTTTAAATACATCTCAGTAGGAAATCTGTGAGTAGGACTGCAGGTCCTTGCCATGTGGAAATGCCTTTTCCTTATGAAGTTGTAATTCCGAACTCCAGAACACTCATATAGCCCCAAATCTTTTCCCTTTCATCAGTGTCTGAATATGTGACGTTCTGGTGGGCTTTTCATCACCAAAATGACAGAAACAACACATGCCCAAGGAAACATACAATTATTTTATATGTTTTGATCCACTAAATTGTGAAATTAAGAAAACTCATTGTGGATATTCTTTTTAAAGGTGAACAGAATAGTTTGGCGGATGAAGGAGGGCTGCTTTAGAAAGCTAGAGGCATCCACTGTATTTGAAAAGGGAAACATTTCCTTTACAAATATATTAATAGATGACAGCCTTCCTCAGCCTATTGAAACTAATATAGTTTTTACCATAACTAGTGTATTTCAGATCCCACTTCAAGCCCTTCTTTTTCATCCAGCATGGTACAATGTTGCTTGAAAGCACACAGGTTCCCATTACACAACCCAAAGTCTGGTGATGAAATCTAAAGAACCATTTCATTTTTTGTTCTCTCACACCTTTAATTTTCCTCCTATTTTCAAAGTTCAGACTATTTCTATTCCTGGATAAAAGAGACATTTTTCACTTTTTGTACCTTATTTTTGGTAAATGTAATAAAAAAAAAAAATCAAAATTGTACTGCAGACAAACATTTACTTATATCTCTTCTTCACTGAGATAATCAGAACACCTCCTTCTGGATAATACTTTTGATCGTAATTTCTTTTTTGTTAAAAAAACATACTCATCCTACTGTGTTTGCAACTGTCAGTGATGTCATCCTGAAGGAAGAAAACTTAAAAGAAATATTTTGGTGGTTGTGTATAAACTAAAATCAGATCAAAATACTCTCTGGTTAGGATAATTTATACCAGTTTCTACTGTGACTTTGTCTAATAAAACAATCAAATGCAAAGTTCACTCTCTGATGACTGAGGAATTGGATTGTGCAGAAAATAAAAAATTGGCAGAGCAAAACATCTCAGCTGTAGGCTATAAAGGAAAAAGGAACATAGAAAAAGTCTCTGTTAAAAAGAAAAACAGTGACTGAAGAATGATTTCTACATTCTGGAGACCTCTTTTGAAAAACGATGACCCTGGTAACTGGGCAGACAAAGAACACACTATTAGCGAGCATTAACTTCAGGACTGCAGCCAAGGGACAGATATTAGAAAATGAATAAAGCACTAAAAATCTCTTTCTCTCTCAAGATTGTGGAAATATAATGGCAAATTAATTAAGAGGAACTGTACAATCATGTGCTACGATCTTGTAAATTCACAAGCTAAGAAAGGTTATGGGAGGTCAACATTTGGATGCAACCCCCTCTTGGGAGCATCCAGATCAACAAAGTCCAAACTTCTTACACTAAAGGCCAAACACATCATTCAATAGTATCAAAGGGATGATATCCTCTTTTTGGGAAGATTCTATTCTCTGTTCTTTAGGTAGCTTAAATGAAGAGCAGAGAGTTGAAAGCATAAGCCAAGTTTTCTAGTGGAAATTCATGTGCACTGCAGGAAAATAATTACTTCTTATAGTAAGAGAAGGTGTAAAGAAATAATAACAGGCCAAAAGCTGAAAATGACTAATTCTGGATGGTGTCTGCATACTTCACCAGATTACTGTAGAGACTCCCAAGGTAAATGGTGAGGCAGGCTTTTCAATATGAAACTGGTCTGCAAAAATAAAATTAGCTTAAAACTATAGAAATAATTATAAAAGATAGCTTTAGAAAGAAATAATTAGAAAGGATAGAACTATATTGACTTACGCTTTGGTTAGAATTTATCTCCCCTAGATTAACCTCTAAAATCAGACTCTCTTTGAGCTTGTTTTCTATGCTCCTCAATAATTAGTGGGACAAGAGAGAAACACTTCTAAAGGGAGAGTCTGCAATTTGCATTTTTAGACACTGTCTGTGGACTAGCCTTCCAGATGTATAGTAATAGTATAATTTAATCATGGTTTTCATATCCGTATTCTAATATAGTCCAAAAAGTCAGAGTACATACACAAAATAACTGAAATTGCTATTTCAAAAGCAGTCATTGGTCTGTCATTATAACTGTCATTTGGTAGAAGTCTTTTGTGTGGTAGCTTTCACTACCACGCTAGTGGTAGAAATGCTGTAGTCACCATAATGATTTGAAAGAGACAGTATTGTAACTTTTCAGTCTGCTTCCTAAAAGGCATTACTTCTTCCTGCAAACCTTGTTTTAGTTATACCTTTTGGCTTGGAAAACACTGACCAGTGGCATGAAGAATAATAGTAAAGGCAGGGTATTTTTGACTAAGTCCACCACTTGGTTTAATGAGGAAGACTGTCATTGTCTGAATTGTTACAAATCACCTTGACAGTTAACAAAAAAATGGAGGACAAATTCACTTGGTGCCTCTTYAGTTCCCTCTATGATGTTTTTTAACTAGAGTTACGATAGTATCCCATTTCCCTGACCTGCATAAGGAAAGTGGGCTCAGTTACTTTTTCGTTTTAAAAGTCAGAGATTCCAGCTGGTAACAGCAGCTTTTCTGCCCTTTGAAGTAGAGATAACAGATAATATTAGATTTACAAAAGCCCAGCAACATTTATTAAATTTTAGAAGCCTTCCTTCTAAATACACAATATCCTTTAAAAACGTGATCTAAGGGGGATTATGAAAGATAGAGTGCAGTAAGAGAAGAGAGACTGCTGCCTGGTGTAGTTCAGAAGCAACAGAGAGCACACTACAGAGTATTTTGTTCTTCAAGTGATTTTCATTTGCTGCTTTATTAGTCATTTTTAGATACACTGTATAGTTTGAAACTGAGAACAGTGCTAATCTGACAAGATATGCATCTGCTAGAATTGATCTACCAGCTTGTGGTATTCACTAACTTGGTGCCCCAGCTCTCTGCTCTATATAGTGGTATTTTTCCTTTTCTGGAAGAGATGATAAGGAACACACAGAGGGTCACTCCAAGGGGCAGGAAGGATAGTCTCTTCTCAACAGGCAGGCAAACACACATCCTTACAGAGGCAATTCAATGGTAATATTTCTTTTCTCATTTATACACATCACTGAGATAAAAATACTGGTTTACACCACTTTTCAGGGGGGTAAGAGGTGCAAAAGTAAAAATATATCTGCATTGATGATAACCAATAGGAATAATGCTTAGGTGGGTACTGTTCTTCCAGTGAGATTAAGGACTAGCAACGATTAGCAACACAGACCTCCATTAATGTATCCTGTCAATTTATATGATGATAATAGTTAAATAATTAGAGTTAGTTTGAGTCTTCAGATTCTACTCCATATAGGGAGAATGCACAAACAGGCACACTATCTACTGAACCCTAAGACACTGAAGGTCAAAGAAGATTTTCTCCTATTCATTTCTCACTCCTCAGGGAAAGTTCTGCTCTTGCAGCAGAAAGATTAAGAGGCTGAAGCCAAAGCTCTGTGCAGCCAAGGAAGGTATGGCATGGGCATTCAGTCCCTGCTTTTCTCATGCAGAAGAAACACACGAAAGTGTGTGGGCAGGAAATGGCACAAAGTGTCCCTCTCATGCAATTGCTCAGCTACCTACAAAATATGCAATGGAATATTCCATTTTATTTTATTTTTAAATATCCAAGTTACGCTTTATTTCAATTTATGCCAAAGATTTATCAGGCCTAGGTATGACTTGTTCTGTAATTAAATTTTTTGAGGACCAGTACGTGATGTGAGAAGTCCAGCTTCCAGCCTTTGGTATTCCTGAGAGAATTCAGGGTGAAAACTTTATTTTAATAAAGGAGAGAATGTGAACAAAGGTCTCTCCTAAACCAATCAGCAATTCAGCCGTGAAGTGATACAAAATATGTCTGTTTTAATTGAAAGGTTTGCTTTTGGTTTTTTGTAGGTGTTTTTTTTTTTTTTTAGAAAGGGTCTTTGGACAATTTGGAAAATCTTCCAGGCAGATCTACTTTCATGTAAACAGAACACTTCATTATAAAAGCTATATCAAGCCCCAGAGAAAAAAGAAAAAAGGAAGCAAAATGCCGGTGATGGAAAATGTGCACTAACTCTTTTATTAAGAGCATTTACTAAGACAGCAGTTGCAAGATAATTGACTGGTGTAAAATTTCTGGTGAATACAACTTTCAGAACACTCCAGTTTCAGACAAAGCAGATGTCTGGTGCATATGCGGAATTCCCTAGGTGACCTGTTTATGAATACTTGACACCAACAAAGACATAGGAAAAGATATGAATGTAGAACATTCATTGTACCTGTGAGCCTTATATTGCATGTGTTCATCTTTAGGGAAAAAGCTGGAAATTTAAAGTAACTCATGTCTTTTGCTCTCTCTCTGTCTCATCAATCAGTAAAGTAAGAATTTCTAATGTTTTGCTGGTGTGCCCCTGAAATCTGTAAAGTTCTGTCATTAGGCAGCTATAGCTGTGGTTTCTGGCCAGCTGTAGGACTAAGGGAGAACAATTTTTTCCTGGGTATTTTTTTCCATGGAAGAATCCCTTACCCCTTCCAACTCAGCCTCATCTGAATGGAAATTTGAATGGTACATTAGGTGCTTGGCTGAGCAATGGAATATCTGCCAATTCGTCATGCCAAATGATCAAATTCAGCACAACAAAAAGGGTAGTGAGTAATACATTACAGTCTAGTCACAGTACATTAAAGTTTGACGTACACAAGACTACTCTGAATTCAGGCTTCCTTTTGCTATTATCATTTTAGAGATCGGCAGCTATGTGAACTTTGTGCTTGTATTACTCTTTAGCCTACAACTTATGTCAGTTTTACAGGGAGTCACCTGTAGAGAAGATTGCTGCAGTTGCAGCAACCTTAGCACGTCTGAATGACTGACCACTGCTAACAAATCTGTTTTACGCTTTATACCAGCTATGCTTCACCTATTGGTCATAGATCAGCATGGGCAATAGACATGGAGCTGTAAGGCTTACTGATTTATTATCTCACAACTCCCATTTGTACTCTCTCCCTGCCTTGAAAATAAACATCTTTTAATGTAGTTTATAGGAAACTTGGCATCTTTTGCATAAATACCTCAACTTTCAATAGATGCAAAGAATTGTAACATTCCTGAACATTTATAACTGCTAGTATTACACTGTATGGCAGTTTTATTTAATAGTAAAGTTATTTGAACTTTGAAGTTCCTAAACCTGAGTTTCAAAAAATAAATCAAGTGCGAAGTATGAATCTATGTGCAATTTTCTTGGATGTCCTACTTTTTTTGGTACAGTCAACACAGCTGTTCCATTCCTCCACTCTAGAATTTCACAAAGACTTTTTCCGAAACAGGTGTCCGTTTTGTCTTCTAACTAAACGAAGCCTAAAAATAGAGCACGAAGCAGAATACAAAGCTTAGCATTTTCCTCTTTAAATCTTTTCTGTAGAAAGTTGTGATCAGGTTTCCTTTGCACTATGCTACGTACCTGCTTCTAACAGCCATGATCTATGATGCTGAAATAACAGTACACAGCATGAATATTAACCTACATCAGCATCCTACGTATAAGGATTTGTAGTTAGATATTATATCTATCCAGAATTTGTGTATTTATGGTAAATCGTATATCATTTCAGAAATGCATAGTAAGATTATCAATCAGAGAGCTGGGCAGTTTACTCATGAGAAGCAATGGACAGCAGACTTACAGCCTTTTTTGCTACCACTAGTACAATTTTCCTGAATGTATTTTTTTAATAATTCATCAGGTCATATATGCCATCTAGAGGTATTTCATGTACTCACCTGTGAACTGAAAGCTACAGCTACTTCATCATGACCTGCTATCTAAGTTAGATATTCTATAGTTTTTGTTAACTGATTTGATGTCTAAGCTTTACAAACAACTGTAGCTTTCAGTTAGGAAATTAGGGGGCAAATGAACCAAAGAGATAAAAAAATTAAAACATTATTTGTTGAAACTTTCTTAATTTTCAAGTTTTCTGAGGATAAAAAGGATATGTTTCTTCATTAAAATGTCCCTTTTTTTCCAGTTTTGTTCATTTGTTTTCCTTATCCTTTTATCCCTTTTCCTTATGCATATGAAGCATAGCTGTAGTAATCTATGCATATGGACTTGCCTCCTACTAGATCAGGCTCTTCTGTCTGGCCTACTCCTTCACACGACTATTTATGTCGAAAATGACACTCACTGTATCACACTGCAGATCCTTGGTTTCCTCAGTCTCATACCCCGCACCTTCTTTCTGTCAACTAATGTTCCCKCTTCCAAGCACAAATATCAAAATACAAAACATCAACCCCATCTTTATGGAAACCCTTATACAAAGAGACACAAATGTGGACTAATTTAATCAGTGTTACCAAGCATGCTCATGAATATATTTTTCTCCCATTCAACCAGCTCTTCCAGAAATGTTTGGATAAGATTAAGAAAAGAACATATGTAAGTTGCTTACCAAAACCCATTTTATATCTGTCATTTTATGTAATATAAAAATAAGGTGAACATCAGGCGAGATTTCCTAAGGTAGAGATTGGCACTGAAATAGTTTCCCAATGAAAATTGAGTAGGAAGCCTTAAGAGATTTAAAGCTAGACAAGATAAAATAAAAGACTGTAGGGGAAAACATTGCAGTGACAGACAGTGAGAATATGTTTAATAGGTCTTTTTCCATCTCTCACCTCTGTGCTTTCATGATTATTTTTTTCTGCCTGAGAAATTTTAAAAGGCTTCTTTTTGATAAACAGAATGATTCTGTTCTCTAAAGCTATATGATTTTAGATGATGGGTAACTCAAGAGCTTTGAGTTAGTGCTCTTGAGGTAGCACTTGAATGATGATAGAACAAAATGGAACAGCAATTAAATACATTTTAAGGATAATTACAAAAAAATGTGATTTTAATTTAAAATATATTGATGCCAAAACCATATCAATTCTGAAGAACACTAAACATGATCTACTAAGCTCATTTATTAGAAATAGCAGACTTAAAACAAACTAAACATATATTGCTGACTTCTCTGTGTTGCCCCTTAACTTCTGTTGAGATTTGGGGAGAGGACAATTTTGTTCTGTATTTGAACAACACCTAACGCAATTGAGTTTTATTCCATCACTCAGTGCTATGACTACAAATCCATGGGAAATAACAACCTAACCTACCTTGCTGATAGGTAAATTGAGCAAAGTGAGGCATATATTTAAAAACATTTGGTTTCTAAAAAAAGAAAGTAGATAAGTCTGTCCACAGGTGTAGGGAGAACAGGTGTAATAATAAACATGAAACATTGTCCTTAAGAAGAGGCAGAACTGCCATTTATTTATTTCTGGATAAGAAATTACAGGACTGAATATGAATTGATGAAATTATTAATAATTTTGGGGACCTTGGTAATTCTCCCAAGAGATTCTTCTCACGCTACGTAAAGTTAAAAGCAGAAAGACAATCAGTACTGAAGACCAATAAATATATAAAAATGCTCTGGATTTTTTTCTCTAGCTTCATCTCTATTCAAAAATTGTACTAATTTAATTAAGCTGATATAAATGTAGTCAAATCTATGCAAACTCAGCACCTGTAGCAGTTGAACCCTTTTCCATATTAAAGTCACCAAGTTATGTGAAAGTTATTTAGCAAAGGTTTAACTGGTTTACATGTATCTATTGTACAATTAGCGTAACTTCTCTAGGATCAACAAGGTTTGAAATACAACCTGTAAGAGGGATGATCTCCATTTAAGAAGAGATACTAACTGTTTCCTGGGTTCACAAACACTGGATTTATTAAACAAGCTTTAACAAACCAGGAAGAAAGAATGGTGAGTTTCCCTGAAGTCAGATGATTTCAAACGTACTTCTGATGTGCAAAAGACAATTATTCTGCAAAGAAGGATAGAAGACCAAAGAAGAAAGGGGTGGGAAACCAAGAAGAAAATGATTGAAGGTAAACAGTAAGAAGAGCAAAGAGGGACATCACTGCCAGCATAAGGACAACGAGAAGGGYTTTTGAAACGTGAGAAGGCTAAAGAAGTATTAGAGAAAATGGGTTTAGTTATACACTGGGGGAATGAATTTAATTACAACTCTGAAAGACATGTGATAATGATTTTTTTCTCTTAACTTGTCTATACCAGGAGCATAATAAAGAAACAGTGATCAGGAGAATTAGATAAATTATTAAAATATCTTTTATTACTGAAGTTAGATTTACTTTAGGTTGTTATTAATTAGGACAAATTAGTGTGAGATCTTTGACTTCAATAAAACTACACTGATATGCATCAGCTGAGGGCTTGGTAACTTGTACACAGTTATCTGAATATCCTAACTTTAATAAAATGCTTCTTGTTATTTGATACCTTTTTCTGTGATTTCCTTGTCTAGTTTCAGGATCTGACTTGTTCTGTAATTGTGTAAAGACAGCTGACTACAGCTGTCCTTACAGCAGTTCTGATTTGTTTTCTCATTTCTGTACCAAGGTTGGGGAATTCTTATACTTATTTGAACTGAATTTATCCTGTTCATCTAAGCATTTTATATAACTCTGATAGTTAAATGGATGAGGATCCTTTAAAAGCTGAAAGTCCAATAAAGAAAATTATCTTTGGTTTTGTTGTTGCATCTTTGCCTGGTTGAAAACTTCAGGAGAATGGACTTTGGGGTGTGTTTTTTCTTTCACTTTTATTACTTTAGACAAATACTTACTATTAGTTCATGATATGCAGCACTTTCTGACAAAACTTGCAGTAACCTTCTGCTTAAAAATAAAGACACTATAAAATAATGTGCCTTACTTCTTCCATATTCATAATTACAAGACAAGACAAATTGCAAAAGCTGCACACCTTTATCCTGGTGTACACACCAAGGCATCAACTGGGTGAACACAGTAATCTATAAGAAAGGATAGTGAGATGATCACTTAAGTCATGCAGTAACCTATGCGGTGTGAGGAACCTCACACCAGCGCTTCCTGCTTCCCCAGCAAATACTCTACCTGTATTTCTTGGCTTTCACAACATAGAGTTCTATGAAATATGGAAAGAATATACATCTTGATGCTGAAATGTTAGATATTTCAGGTAGGACATTAATATATCTTTACCAAAGTTTCCAATATTAGATGATTAAGTCTACAGATGCTCCTTTTATTATCAGTGGAGAGCGATGGAGTACTTTTCCACATGTTGACTCATTTTAATATAGTTATCTGAGGTAGATCAGATGCATTAATCTCAAATGACTATTTCTTTTCAATGACTATTCAGAGGTCTAAGGCTGACTAACTTAGACTTTGAAATATACCCTTTAGATATCAAAGACTAAGGAGGAGAAATCCTACTGCATAAGGTTTATTTTGCAAGGCTTCTTCAGAGCTGTAAATGTAAGCTGTACCTGCTCACCTATACAGGTCATTCAGTGCCTTTAACCACAGGCCAACTACTCCGTGTATTTGCAAGGATTACCCCTTCCAGCAACTGGTGGGGAAATATGTYGTGATTCTTAACAGAAGTAAAAACTAATAAGTAATGCTCAGTTGCTGTCAACTAAGCATCATTTTGTTCTCTCTCAAAAAGAGGTTTTAATTAGATGGTGGAGTTATTACTAAACAAAATCAGAAAGATATCACTGCAATCCCTCGACAGGAGGAGTGATATAAAACAGGGCCATTGAGAGTGTTATAAAAAGTAAAATATCTCTCCTCCCCACCCTGCTGTAATGCTGTCTCTACTGAAGCAATGTAACTCTAGCAGTAATTGCACAATATGTTACAGTATTAATGCTACCCTGAATAAGGGTGATTACATTTTTAAGTCTTTAAAATAGCATATTTTACTGATAATCTCTGATAATAGTTTTGCTTCACCATCTGTCTAGCTAACTCCTGATTCCTTTTTAAAGACAAGGAATGTAAGCAGATGCAGATGGCATCAGAATCCAGGATATCTACAAAGATTTGCATGAGCAGAACAGGCAGCACATGGATAAGGTTACCACGGAGTGGATTTGCATACCAAACAGCAAAACAAAATAGGAAAAAACCAAGAGGCTGCACTATGTATGTGGTATATGCTGTGATCACACTAAGCTATGGTGTTTCATGTGCTATTAGGGCATGTATATCACATCAAATATTAAATGCTTGTAGAAACAACAGAAGGTACTGAAAAATACCTTTGTTTCCTGGAGTTCTTTAGATGCCCTAAGGGTTAGAAGAACACTGGTAATCTGTTACAGTGCTAACTCTATCAGGGAACAAAATTAATACATTGTTCTTTTAAGAAATGTATTATACTTACAGGATTTTACCCAGTAGGACTTCAAGCTTTTACAGCTTTATGAAAATTAATGTTGTTATGTAAATGGAAACATAGTAATCTAATAAATAACAATTAATTAAATAAATACTTGTCTATTTGATCAGTTCCATTATGTAGCTACATATAAACTAAGAACTTTATTTCATTTTAATACTTCCTGATTATTTTTCTTGTTGTTTAAATGAGAAAATAAATTGGAGCTTTTGATATTCCTGAGAATTATAGGCTTCTAGAGCAATGCAACAAAAGACCACACTTGCTACTGGACCCCATTCTCCTGAGAAAGGAGAAATTATTTCCATCCCAGAAAGAAAAAAAAAAGCCAAAAAATCCCGATATGAATAAACTGATTATGTTAGAAAGAAAAATTATATTTTATCTACAAAACAACCATGATGTAACATTTCTTTCTAAGCTGTTTTTCTGCCATGATGTATCACAACATATTATTTTTTAAAGAATAGATTTACTGCCGAAACCAGCCCTACTCAAAAGAAAACGTGGAACTTTTAGGAGACCTAGGTTCTGACTGGATATTTCTCTTTTCCAGGATACTTTCTGGCTAAAGCTCTCTATGCTATTCAATGACAAGAAAAAAAAATCACTTGGAGACATAGTCTTAAACCACTGAGATCTGTTGAGAGACTTCTGTTGCTAAGGGTTTTAATTTTCCTTCTACTGCTGGTCTTGTACCGAGTACCTTGTTGACCAAGGAGGATTTATATTATCTTTTTCTACTTGCTTAGAACAAATGATTAATTCATAATTAGGCTGGGTGGCATTTTCTGATTCTTATTCAGGTCCTCCACTGAGGTGGCAAGATCTTTTGGCATTTGGTAGCCTACACCATGGCCTGTTGGATTTCTACCTGTGCACCTACCAGAGTCATCCAAACTTTGGGCTAATGGCTTACAACAGATTCCAAAGAGATGTTTTTACCTAATACACAAGATTTTCACTTAACTGGTAACAGCTCATTCCCATAACCTGGTTCCAAATAAATTAAGAAGGCTTCACTTTTTGGCCCTTTTACTGTTTTTTATTTCCTGTTATTTTATTGTACCTGCGCATGCAAGTCCATTACTATATCTGTCCCACAAAGATTCTCTCTCCATGTTTAACAGACACGAAACAGTTAAGTTGCCTGCTCTGTAACTGAGTTACTGGTGGCATTACCATCCCAATGTTGTGTACAACCAGAAATGTACCAACTGTGTTGAGGCAATTCAATCAAATTGATGTGAACTTTGAATGTTTATCAGATCATAAGCACTTGACCCTGTTGTGACACTTCTGGTCTGCTTTTCAACCTTCTTTTCCTCTACAGTGGTATATGCCAGCATTTGAATCAATAGCATCTTTTTAGTTGAACAGAAATGTACGGTTCTATTTGCCGGGTTTTCACCAGAGCACTTTAACATCTTCATAAAGATGTTATGGAACAGCTTGCAAAGCAGCTGTTTTCATCACAGTTCATAAGATATACGCAAACCAAATATTCACAGTAAAGCCTTGCATTTTTTCCTTCTTTGAAGATCCAAAGCTATGCTGCATGGGTAAATATAAACACCTTTTACTGTGACAAAAGCAATTTTTGCATAGACCTCCTGATCTGTTTTAGCCACTCTGGTATTGGCTAAATTACACTTTGAAGCATATCTTAGTATTCCTTTCTCAATAATCATATCAGTAAAGTAATTACTAAACAAGTATATGCCATGGCATTCAAAGGTTAAATTCTTCTGGTGTTAAGACCTATCCTTTTAACCTCTGATTAACCTTTAAATGAAAGGGACATGCTTATGAGTCTTCTTTTGATGCCGCTCCACTGAGTTCAGGAGAACTACATTATTTTACACCTTATTTGGCCCTTGGACAAAAAGAGATTCAAGATAAATAATGGATATAAAGGTTAAAACAACGCCAAAGCTAACTGTCTTCTCTTACATCTTCCTGTGCAAGGTTCATTGTAGCACTATTCCTTCTTGTCTCTGTCTTGTGAAAATTTCTAATGATCTTACCCATCACTAACCATATAACTGTGGTTTATACTCTATTCTCGTGGAAATCCCAGCTTCAGGAACATCGGGTAGCATATGAAGAATGGACAAAGTGTATTTTTTGTGCTGAAAATAGATCCTGGTGCCCTGAATGTCATGCAGAAGATGATACTTGGAAATGGTTTCTACATTTCTTTTTAATACCAATAGGTTACTATGCGTTCAGCTCTGACTTCTGAGAAGAGGAACAAGTGACTCTCTCTGTATTCACCTTTGCGCTATCATCCCACAGGAGGCAGCCTCTAAAAGCACAGATGTTATAACTGTCCCATTCCCAAGGAGGGAATGACTCTCTGTATCTTTGTTTTCCCATTGTCTATTCACAAAAAGGCAGCTACATTTTTAGCTTTGCCATGATCCCCCTACCCTAAGGAAAGAGGATGTGGCTGGCTGTAACAGGATCACTGTTTGTTTGCTCTGTACCTAAATTACATTAATCCCATGCTCTGGGACTTCCAGTAGGCTCTAATGACTGAGGGGAGAGGAAGGGAAGAGGTGACTCCTACTTTTATGGCTTTTGTGCCTTCCTGTAGGGCAAAGAGATGTACCACAGCTAAAATGGCCATGAGGCAAGGTGTTCAGAGATAGCTAGGAGAATTTCAATTTCTCAGAACCTAGGTAACATATTTTCCTCACACACTCAAAATTAAACTGAGCACAAGACTAGGTCACATTGAAGAAGACTATGAGAAGACTAGGACACATTGAAGGGAACTGAGGGTATTTCTTTCGTTGTGTCCTCCACTGGAGCATGAGTGATCCTAAGTTTTCCTTGGACCAGTAACCCTTTTTACTTACCAAACTTTGCTACCCCTGGGAGCTAGCTTATTGTTCTTTCCTGCTCTGTTTCCATGGGAAATTATATTTCTTCTTTTTGCTCTTTCATTACAGGTCTTATATTTTTAAACGGATGCTGGAAAGGATTTTTTAGCCTATAGTGTGTGGGGACATGTACTGCAGAAATTATTTGGATCCCCTGAAAATAGTCATCAAGCACATTGTTTCCGGTGTTTTAATAAAAAGGTCCTCATGGTCTTGTCCAGTCCTACATTCCTACTGTAAAAGAACTCCTGGATTTACTATGGAACAAGAAAAATTTCAGACCAAAAGATTAAATTTGACAGGACACTAATAGGGACATAAGGAAGGGAAAGTAAAAAAGGATGCTGCAGTCTTATCTTAAAATCAGTAATGTTTATTGAACTTCTAAAGCCTTCTCATAGCTCCTTTGCCAACACAAAGAAGACTTAAAACCAACATAATAATTAAGTGGGATTTCTGCTTCCCTAAAGACATCTAGGTGGCTTCACTCAAGCATCAAAATGGCATCAAAGATACAGGCAGAGAAAGGACCAGTAACGGGCAGTGGTAGGTTTTGTGTGTCATTGTTTGCAGACATGGGCTTCTACAGTTTGGTAATTTATCTCCTAGAGAAGACGTATGTTTGGCCAAAAACTAAYACATTTTCCAGTCTCTGGCCAGTCTCTGTCCCACTCTTTCCATGGACTACAGTATCACCTAGTAAAATAAATTATTTTCTGTTCAGAGTAATTTTCATTTTCTTTCCGCCTTTAATTGTAGATTACCTGAGAAAAATTAAATACGTGACATAAAAGAAAAAACATCATCTTCACACATTTTTTTTTCTTAGTTGTTCCATTACAGATTGAAAGACTTTATAACTTGGTGCCAGATCAAGGAAACAGAGTGGAGATAGGATTGTGTAGTAGCACAGCTCAATTTTGCATTTTCATTATTATTCATTTACCTGATGTGGTCACGTTCAAAGAACTGCAAGTTAGTGGTTTAAATGAGATAGCATACCAAGGAAAAAATTTACACCCATGCTTCTCAGAAAGAGGTAAACAAATCTGTACAATCTGCAAAACATCACCATACTGCAGATATGTTTAGCTAAGCACAAGAAATTTAAAAAGTCCATATGTATGTATTGCCATCCCATTCCTCAGCACAGATGTTTTCAGAGAAAGAATACAGAATGACTTAACTGGGAATTCAGCTAACCCCTTGACTCTCATCCAAAGTCTTTAGCAGGTGACTTGCTAGGCCTACTTTGGCTTAAATTTCCTTCCCCTTAATCTGTTTCTCTAGTAGGTTGCAGCTGTAGATATGTGACAGAAGAGTTATATTTGAATGGGATATCAGATCGTATCACCCCAGATACTTTAGCTAAAGAAAAAAAATCAAGCCTGTGGTGGTTTGTTGCTGTGCATTCACCATTTTTTTTTTCTTAATAGTGCATGGAAAAATATGCATTTAAAAAGTAAATACTATACAGACTTTCTCTGCAATCCCCTACTGTGAGCTCTGCAAGAATCATTTTGTATTTGAAGTACTAAAAATCTCTACAATTCCAGGGCAGTGACAGTAACTGAATTACATCTTCTGAAGTTTAGTATTCTGTCACATTAGATATTTAGTCAGATTTGAAGCTCTCTGAACACTAAACTCTAACTGGCTACTCACAGAGAATTTTTCTGGATAGATATACATAATTTACATCAACTTCCTTTCTTTTCTCCAAGGGAGCTGGTGTTAACTGACTGTCTAGGAATCCTTGGGAAAGCCCAGCTGGTCTTCAGAAAGGAATACAAAGAGTGGGAGGTATCAGCCAAGTTAGTATCTGGATATGGCAGGTAGTGCAAAGCATTTATGATTGGACTTGTTAATAGGGTGAAATCTAAGAAGCAGAATGCAAATTTCCAAATGCAGTGCACATGGGCTTAGGATGCTTTAGCATCCTTTTGCACTCTGTGCTTTTCCAGATATTAACTAAATTTTGAGAGCATTTAAAAGTTTCCAAAGTGCAATAGTGCTGACTGGAATTTGTACAGAGCTGCATGCTGTGGCCCTGCCTCCCATGCTCTCTTTTGTCCCTGTCTCTGGGGACGGCAGAAAATGGTCTGGTTGGGAAAGGATCCTCTCAGGCCAGYCTCTGACTGCCATCCTTGGTCTCAGCAATGGAAGAATTTTCTTTCATCTGTGGGTTTTCAGATTCCCTACCTGGTCTTCTGGGTCTTCTTGTCCAACTAGGCGAGAGCTAGGGTTAAAAAAAAAAAAAAAATTTGTTCTTGAAATAACATTTAGGGAATCCTATTGGTAGCACTTCAACATTTTTAATTCCTTTATTTATTCCTTACTTTTTAGCAATAAGAATAGTGAGAAAAGAAATAAGATTGAAATAACAAATTAGTTCTCTACTCTGCAGCTCAAGCTCTGATCTGTGATTTTAAGGATAAGGAACTAAAGCAATCGTTTCCTGTGACTTGCACCTAATTACAACAGTGTGTTCAAGTGGGAGGAAATAAAATGTGTGCTGGCTTTGGCCTCAGAGGCCTAGCATGAGGCAATATAAAAGAGTGGGAGCTCTGTGATGTATAGTATATCTTAGCAACACAAGTAAATCTCAGTCATTTTCCAATAACTGTACTGTGAAGGAAGGGATGTAAACAGAATTGCTGAAACAAACACTCAGCCAACTGGACTTGTGTGGGTAGACACAGGTTGTTGTCAGCTGGTTGTGATTTCTGTTACTTATTTGAAGTGGCACAGAAGAGGTGCAGCAAATTAGAAAGCTTGATTTTAAATTGGATCATTTAATGTGTCTATGTGATGTGGTGGGAAATGGAAATTAAAAACATTATAACCCCTTTCTGGAATGGCACTGACAGAACACGAAATTCCAAAAGCCTCAGAWACATTCAGCTATGTGGATTAAGCCTGAAGTGTCAGTTACCTTTCCACATATGTGGTTACAGTCTTTGAATGTGCTTCTGAACAGAACAAGGACGTTGACACCCAGACCTCACATTGCAGGATGAGCCCAGTCCTGCTTCCTTTGAGGCCATTTACTTCAGAGGCATGGCATTATGCCCAATACAGGGAGGCATTATTTCTGAAGAGCAATGTTTTTGGAAACTGTAAATATTTGCATGCCTGAGCTACACAGACAAAACAAAAGGTCTCTTTACATGTGATTTGTCGCAGTGTATGTCAAGAAGGTTGCATTTGTATTCTCCACATGGTGCAAACTTTAATCTTGCTATGGCTCTCTGACAAATTTTCATGGACAATATTCTATTTCACAAAAGGCAAAGATTTTGCAGTCAGTATCAAGCTAGCATTCCTTGGACAGATCTGTCTTTCCTGTTATAGTCCAAGAAGTCACCTAAGATGGGTCAAGATCTCTGTTAAGCTGTAGCTCTTAAGCCCCAGCTCTTTCCTGTACTTATGGTCCAGTATCTTTCCAACTTTTCTTTGTACCTCTCAGAACTGATAGTATACATATAAATTTCATCTTCTCTTCAAGAAACAGCTTGTGGAAAACCATTAGTTTTCTACTTATCATAACATCTGTATCAACACTGAGCATAATTCATGGGTTGACAATGAATTCAATGGCCAGACATTCTTACGTGAGGGACTTCTGAGAACGGAATATAGAGTAAATAAAGGGCAGATTAGGTTACAGAGGGATGAAAGTATTATACTTCTTATCAAGTGATATTCCACCAAGCTCTTAAGCATGGACTTGACTTCAAGTATATGCTAAAATGTATTTCTGAAGCRAGTCTGAAGCCGTATTTTCTTTGTAACAAAAGGTACCTTTCTGCAGGATGTTCACACGTTTTAATGGTTGTCCCTCAGACACAATCTGTTACAAATACTTTCAGGAATAACACTTTTGACTTCTGTAGTCATAAAGGAAGAGACATCAGGAAGAATAAAGACCTATGATATATATTGAACATACTGCATAGTATTAAGTAGTATGTGTTATTACTTAATGTTATCCACTTTTTAGTAAGTCCCATGTGATTTTTTCATAAGTAGGCTAAAGTAATAAGTGTAAGTCAGATGAACAATGGCTCAGAAATGCACATTATTAGTATTTCCTCTTAAACTCGTAGAACAGTTCATGACCTTTTTATATGCCTGTCACAGAATGTCAGGGGAGAGTGGGCAGCTTGGTAAGGAAACTTGACCCCAGAGCCAAGGATAAGAGCAAGACATGCCAGGCAGTGTCTTCACCAAGGGTCCCATGGTAAACAAAGGCCAGTGGTTGCCAGACAAGTCTGTAGCGATGAGGTAGAACCAAGGTCAAGCCAGGACAGTGCAAAAAGAAGCAACGCATACAAGTTACAACCAGGCAAACTCCAGTTAGATATTTGGAAAAAAAAAATCCCCAGTGAAGGTAGCCATACATTGGAAGAGGGTCACGGAAGAGTTGGAAATTACTCCATCTTTGGAGATATTTGAGACTTGCATAAGAAATACCTGGAAAACATGACCTAAGCTGGTCACACTTTAAGCCAGGTGACTTCCAGAGATCCCTTCCACCATGAATTATTCTGTGATAAATCATCTTGTTCATCATCCAGCTCCAAGGTAGAATTAATTCTACCTTTCAGACACAGTGAGTCACAGACCATCGTAGTTCTTAAGCTAAAGATGAATTAAAAAGTAGCTGCTGTTGTGAAGAAAGTAAATTTCAGCTTGTGATGGAATCAGAAGGAATTTTTTCACTCTACTCCATGCTAGTGAGATCTCAGTTGAGGAATGGTGTCTAGTTCTTGTGATCCCATTAAAACGTAGCTTTACAAGACACATAACCCAGAAAGAGTCTAGAAGACAGCAGTAAAAAGCAAATGTTCTTTCAAAACCTTAACTCATGTGGAATGGTTCACACAGGAAAAGAGAAATGAAAAAAAAGATGTTATAAAATTCTGACAATAGATAAAAGGTATGGTTGGGAGGCAGTGATCAGCTATTTTTCAAATTGCTCTTCTTGAATGTCTTAAAAAAGAATAAGAAAGTGAATTTCTTTGTAGTAAAGAGGGCTCAGGTTAGGCGTAAGAAGAAACATTCTAATTCTGCTCTTTATTGTGAACATAATTTGAACAAACTGGCTGGAGAGGCTGCGGATTCCTCTTCTCAGGGAATTTTGTCAGAGCAGGTTTAGACAAACATCTGCCGGGGAAGTTTTCCCACTCTTCTATGACTGCATTGAGGAAAGAGAGTGACAAACTAAAGACTCTACAGAGAAACTTCAAATGAAGAAAGGGGAAAAACAGAGCAGGGTGGGAAACCGAGGTTAAGGTATATATTGGGGTTAAAAATGATGATGAATGAAGCAGATTGAGCCAGTGCAGTTTCCTGGGGGAAGATTTGCACTGTTTTATTTTCATAGAATCATAGAAACATAGAATAGTTTGGATTGGAAGGGACCTTTAAAGGTCATCTAGTCCAACCCCCCTGCCATGAGCAGGGACATCTTCAACTAGATCAGGTTGCACAGAGCCCCGTCCAACCTGACCTGGAATGTTTCCAGGGATGGGGCATCTACCACCTCTCTGGGCAACCTCTTCCAGTGTTTCACCACCCTCAGCGTCAAAAATTTCTTCCTTCTATCTAGTCTAAATCTACCCTGTTTTAGTTTAAAGTCATTCCCCCTTGCCCTGTCGCAACAGGCCCTGCCAAAAAGTTTGTCCCCATCTTTCTTATAAGCCCCCTTTAAGTACTGAAAGCCTGCAATAAGGTCTCCCCAGAG